>CAKALG010043560.1:2703-15449 GCA_916700815.1 Helicolenus hilgendorfi
CCAATACGAGTATTTAATTAATAAGCTGCATTTGGAAGTGACTGGGATCATTCTTTTATGTGTAAAGCAACATCAGGCTTGACTTAAACATTGCTTTCCTAACTTGTAAAACAAAAGGTAACCAATAAATACATATATGTAAATTTACTGAATTGTTATTTATTATTAAAATAATAAATCGTACACCAACAACTTGGTAAAATAAAATCTTCAAAATTAACACGAAATACAGTTCAAGTGTGGACCTCTTTAATGCAGCAACAAACTGGTCCAAACTTAAAACAGGAATTTAAATTCCAGTATATAATGTATATAGTATATAAACCAGGGCTGGTTTATATACTATATACATTATATACTGTAATTTTGATTTTGTGAACACATTCAAAATGTTCGACTAACTATTTTAATGGATTGACAGCCTTAATATAAACATAGAACTGAATTGAATAGATTGGCCCCATTTTCACCGATCCCCAATCCAGCTATTTGAGTCCGTATCGGATCGATATCCGATATAGTATCGGTATCGGTGCATCCCTAAGACAAACTAAAGGTGATAACAGACGTGCAAATCCAAACATTTAATGTTAGAGCGATCAAGCTTCCCATCCATGTTTGCGGAGGGTTTCCAAAGTGTGACAAATCACACGGTCAAGCTCTGTGAAGCTCCCGAGAAGACGAATTCCCAAACTGTAATATTCCGAGCATCTGTGTTTGTCTGGACCATGAACTTGGACCAAAGCAGTTTTTACTTGTTGTAGCTGTGTTTTCACACTTTTTTGGCATTTGCATTTATGTTTTGTTGACCTTGAGGGCGACAGAAATTATAGAATGAGCGACTTAAAAGACGAGAAGTTAACAGAAATCCTATCTAAACTCTGGATATCTAAGCTACACGGTGTGTCTTTTAGCCTCTGATCCACCAGACACTCTTGAAAGGAGAGAGACCAAACAGCTTCTTCTAAAGGAAAGATGCACTGTAGAGCCTCCGGCTACACCGTTTGCAGACACCATCAGTTTAAAATGCAGGACTGAGGCCGCCATGATGACGACACAAGGCTCATGCAAAAATAACCCTCGAGTGTCGCCCTTTAACAATCTCTGAGCCTGTCATAATCTCCCCACACGTCCTCACTGTTCATCACATTCTGTTGCCCTGTCACTTTACTTACGTATTCCCACTGAGTTTGATCTCACAGAAAAAAAAGTGTGCACGTTAAAGAGAGAGTGAGGACTGTAGAGACTGGACACGACAAGCCAGTTCCATCACCACGCTGTAAAACACTGGAGTTAATTACACCCTTTGTGTCTTACCGTCTGTTTTCACAAGAGCTGTGCTCACTAGAACATGGGTGTGATACCCGACGTGTCCAGTCATGTCGAATCCCGTTAAGTGTGTGTGTGTATGTTGTAGCCACCAGCTTCGAGGATCACAGCGTGCATGTTTGTGTTTGAGGCCTGTGATTATGTCTGTGTGTGTGTGTGTGTGTGTGTGTGTGTGTGTGTGTGTGTGTGTGTGTGTGTGTGTGTGTGTGTGTGTGTGTGTGTGTGTTAAAGACAGAGATGGGGTTTACTTACAGGTGATTTGAAGTTGGAGTTGACTCTCCTAAACTTTGAGAATGGTGTTCTGTGGGGAGAGAGGGGAGGGAGACTATGCTGTTAAATACAGGAGATGTTTCACTTGATGAGAAAATGTATGGAGAATAGCATTTCTTTGAAGTGGCTGGTTCCATGTTCACTCAACATTCATTCATTCTCAAAATAGTAATTCCTAATGGACAATAATAAAAGCTGCATTGTCTGTGTGTATATATACGAAGAAACCAACAACAGGTTTACAGCAGGAGTTCAAACCTCCACTAACAGAGTGATTTTACAGCTTGTTACACACAAACACATTCAACAAACACATCATATCACTTAATCTATGAAGTTAATTTAGTTCTAGCCCCTGTAAACATACATTTGTGATTTGAAGCCAAGTCTTTATCAGCTTCCTAGCTATCGCTAGGGCTGGGCCAGATGGAGAAAATAAAATATCACAATATTTTTTTACCAAAATACCTCAATATATAACGATATTGTAGGGTTGACCATTGGTGCTTTCACAAAACATTTACACAATGAGATTTTTGATAAATAATCATCAGTAATGTGGATATAATAAGAGTAAAAGACTAGGACTGGTAGCCGTCAGGCTCCACAACCAAGGCTGACCCCCACATGAAAACTGCACTATCTGGACTATCTGCACTACCTGCACTACATTAAACTTAAAACACGCACTATCTGGACTATCTGCACTATCTGCAACCACCTCTCCTAACTGCTGGTGCACTTTAAACTTACTTTACACTACATCCCATATACCATTTTATAGACTGCACATATTACATCTATTTATTGTACACTACATTTTTTTTATTGACGGACAAAGGAATCACTTTTAGTCATAAACTGTCAAGGTGAAAATGAACTAATTTTATATTTGACAAGTTCTGCAAAAAGACAGTATATTTTACAAATAAATCAAAAGGCATTTTTAACAACTTGAACAGATTATGTGGGATACCCACCCAGAGGAGCATAATGGGAGTGAAAAGGTAGGTGAATTTTGACCTCTAGTCCGTGATCATTGGCCAGCTTACAGAAAATGAATTTAACACATACAGACTTTTTCCCAACTGCCATAAACCTCCTGAACTCTGACATCTCCTCTGTCTGAGTTGAACATGTGCAATGTAAATGTGCAATAACACGTTGGTCACATTTGCAATGTAAATACTGTAGATCTACTGTAACGGATATGTGCAATAACATGCTGATCACTCTGTGCAATAATTATATGATGCTGTACAATAATTATATAATTATCTGACGGACACTTTGTGCAATAATCTGGCAAAACTGTAATCTGGCAAAACTGTAATCTGGCACAACTGTCATCGCATCAATATACATATTGTATTTTTATATTGTATTATCTTTTATATTGATATTGCACTATCTCTTTTTTTATTGTATTGTCTTTCATTAACACCTATGGGATTGTCACAATCTAATTTCTTTGTGACAATGACAATAAAAGGCTTGAATTGAAAAATGCATTAATTTATGCATTTTCCCCACATTAAAACCCAGTCAAATAAACAGAGCGACATGTAACGTCTGAGATTAGATTTGGGAGCCGAAAGTGCCGGCGAGCCGAAAGAGCCGGCTCTTCTTGGTGAGCTGAGCCAAATGATCTGGCTCACTAAAAAGAGCCGAAATTCCCATCATTAGTTACAGCGACCAGTGACATATAACGCTAGCACATATGGTCACAGAAGGGTCTTGGGAGCAATATCACAGCGACACAGGGGGACAATGGAACAAGAATATGCCTTTTCAAAGTGATTACAACAAGCTAATCAGCAATGCCTGACAATAATATGATGTCCGATGCTGACAGACGTTATATCAGTTAGCTAGCGTTAGTGCTAACTGTTACTTTGGTTACCTTTTCAGAGCTCCTTTCTTCAAGTCGTTCCCCTCCGGTGTCGAAACTGGACACTTATTAGCACTACAGTGGGTTTCAGCAGACTGCTCTATGTTCATACTGCCTTAATGTTATGAAAATAAGTGTGTTATGGTTGATTTAACCCAATAGGAGCAACATATGAACCATAGAAATGACAAAAGTAGGAAGTTCGCAATTCGCGGTTAACGGTAAACAGACGTATACTGAAACCTGATTGGTTCTTGAAACAGGGAGGCGGGAGTTGGTTCTTCTTCTTTGCGTAGATTGGCTGATTGTAAAACCAACTCTTTAGGTGCATACCGCCACCTACCGTACCGTAGTATGTAGAACAGGATCTATAGACAACAGTGTCAATAAAAATAAAACAAACAAAAACACTATATTCTATTAAACAATCTGCTGTTTATTATGAAATCTATTACCCCTTTCTGTGTTTCCCACACCTTTACACTTACACTTTACACTTACTTTACATTATACATCCTATATACCACTTTATAGACTGCACATATGCACATATTACATTTATTTATTGCACATACTACTTTTTTTTATTGATGGACCGTACACACTATGTTCACCCATTCACTCTGTAAGTTTATATCTCTATTATTGTTTTTATAATTTTTGTATACCTGTATCTCTCCTGTGTTTCACTCTGTTTGCTGATGTTGCTGCTTTGACACCTGAATTTCCCTCCGGAGATTAATAAAGGTTCAAATTATCTGATCTGATCTGATCTGATCTGATCTTATCTTATCTTATCTTATCTTATCTCCATTTATTCCTATAGGCTATCCAATCCAAATCCCATTTTCACTCTCACATTTTGATAAGTTTGGTTACTCTGGTACAAAAGTATTAAACACTATCACCAAAAACAACTTAGACACATAGCGTTTTCATCACATTCATAACATTCACAGATTCCCCTGTATTTTATTTAGTTATTCTTCAGCATGAAAAATAATTGACGTGATTGTCAAGATAAATGATAAGCAAATAGACTACAAATGTACTGTAAACAAGGGTCACAGTCCTATTAAATGGTTACAGGTTTGTCATGTAGGCTATAGTGATAGGCCTACCAGTAAATCATCAAGGGGTGGGGAATAATAGCCTATTTGACACCAAAATAAGTAACAACATGAAATAATTTGTGACCCTTTCAATAGAGTTTCATTATTGGATGTAAGGTAAAAAATATCCATCTTAAAGCTAAACTTGAGAGGGGTTGTCAGCCCAAATATTAGGCCTACATTTAGTTAATTAACAACCAGAGTCAGAGCCAATGTTTGGCTTGCATGTGTCAACAAAGCCACTATCTTTATTTGGACCGCCAGGTGGCGACAAAGCACAATCTAAGTTGACTCTTTTATTTCTGCCTCCATCACATTTCTCTGTTGATTCCCTCTCACAACATACCGATTCTCCATCCTTCTCTCTCTTTCTCTCTCTGTCTGAAACAACCCACTCACTTGTTGACTGAGAAAAAATATTGCATAATCTGAGAGCGATGTGGCATATATTTATGTGCTAATCTAAACTGAGGCTACTCTAAACTGCTCGCCAGCCTCTCAGACTGATTCAAAGCCACCGGCGCTCTAAATCTAAAGAGGTGGTGGATTAAAAAAGCAAAAGGTCACGTTCAATACCACAAACACACACACACACACACACACACACACACACACACACACACACACACACACAAACACACACACACATCACATTTCCACCACATATTGGGGCCAGCACAGTTCACTGGGCAAGAACCAAAGGAAGAGGAACACAGCAGAATATTTAGCTCTTAAAACACAGAGAGAGAGAGAGACAGAGAGAGAGAGAGAGAGAGATAGAGGGTTCATAGAGACAAGAGGAGAGTGAGACAGAAAGGCAGACAAAATGTGTATCCAGGCGGGTTGGTGTTGGGGAGTGTAGAGGACATAAGATTGAGTCCATTCTGCGTTGTGTCCTCAGGATTCATTGCTTATTTATTAGTTGTTATACAGAGACAGCGAGGGTCTGGAATGAAAAATTCAGACAGGAGGCATGGCCTTTTCTCCTTTTAGAAATCACAAGACTACACACACTGGCCGGTTAATGGCTCCTGCACGCAGTCGTGTGTGTATGTGTGTGTGAGAGACAGAGAGGGAGAGATTTGTGGAGGATGGCTATTTCTCCACAACTCTGACACAGCAATAAGCATCCATGTGTGTGTGTGTGTGTGTGTGTTACACATTTTCTGAATGGCTGCTATGCATTTCTAAGTTTTGTTAGTTAAAAAAGTTTCATCTGTAAGTGCTGTGAGGACATTTTTGTTGCAGCAAATGTAAGCTGTTATTGTGAGCAAGTGTCTGCTTGTGATGTTAGTTGTACTTTGGTCTATAGTCTGAGGAAAGTGCTCCTTCCTAATGTGCTACCAAGCTCTCAAAGCTTGGACCGCCTGTGTTTATTTTTGGCAGTCTGGGTAATGTCCATATTGGCGGCGAGGGGTCTCAGGAATGCCAAGATAAAGGACTGAAGCAGGAGATGCTCAAGAACACTGCTGTATGCTTTAAATGAAGATGATTAGAAGTTAAGTGTGCAGGTGGATGGGTGTATTATTTGATGACAGTTTATCATGGTAGGAAAAGCACAGGTGGTACTAATAACACTAATGATGGCTCTGTTCTTTTCAAGTGCCCCATTAAGTCATGACAGCGTGACAGTGAGGCAGTACGCACAAGATGAGGATCCTGACACCGAAGCAGCTAAAAGGGATTCAGCAATCATTAATTCTATTATTAATGTGCTTTTCTTACTGTGACATGTCAAAATGTCTTTTGTGGAAAAAGGCCTAATGTGTGTTTAAAGTAATTCACATTTCACGTTTCTTTTCTTTTCTTTTCTTTTCTTTTCTTTTCTTTATCTTAACTTTAGGTCCAATTTCTAGTATTTTTTTTTTTTTTTTAGCAAACTCCAGCTATTGAGGAATCCTGTTAGATGTGATTGGTTTTAGGGCTACAACTAACGATTATATTCATTGTTGATGAATCTGTTGATTATTTTCTCGATTAATCGATTAGATGTTTAGTCTATAAAAAGTCAGAAAATGGTTAAAAATGTCGATCAGTGTTTTTCCCAAAGCCTAAGATGACGTCCTCAAATGTCTTGTTTTGTCAAGTCAAAGATATTCAGTTTAGTGTCACATAGGAGAAAAAAAACCCAGAAAATATTCACATTTAAGAAGCTGGAATCAGAGAATTTAGACTTTTTTTCCTTACAAAATTACTCAAACCGATTAATCAATAGTTGTCGATTAATTTAATAGTTGACAACTAATTGATTAATTGTTGCAGCTCTAACTAGTTTCTCTGGAAAATGGTAGTAAGATGACCCTGACTTAAGTTTAGCTTTTGGTTTTTATGTTTCCAAGATGAAGACGGCACTTGCTCATGCTCAACACATTTGTATTTTCTTGGATTTGTGACAGGTCTAAGCCAATTTCAAGTCCTTTTAGTGAATGTTTTTTGCATAAAATCCTCACAAAAATAAAAAATGCAGGTAAACGACCACATTTTTCTGTCCAACGTGGAGAGACAAGTAGTTATTTTACACAACAGACAGCTCAAAACTTCAAGAAATTAAATAGTTATCGTTCACTTTTGACAATCTGAAGAAAGTTTCAAATAAGGCTTGTATAGAGAAGCAGGATTTGAAAAGAGTGCATGAGAGGGACGAGGTGAGAAAAGTAAGTAGAAGGAAAATCTGAACAGGAGAAGAACTGGGAAGGAATGGGAATGAGAGGAAGAGAACAGGACAAGCTTTGGCTTGTCATGTTAGCTGGAAAGCCTCGTATCTATCATGTTCATAATTCATGGAAGCCCAGCCGCTCCTCTGTATACTGCATCTAAATTCCACTGCTGGGGAATTATGACCAGGGACCATAAAATACACACACAAGATGCAGAGGGGGATTGCAGAGGAAGAAGAAGAAGAAGAAGAAGAAAGAGAGAAAGAGAGACAAGAGATGCAGCAGTGGACAGACAGGATGAAAGAGAGAGAGCCCACTGCTGCAGGATGAGAGGCAGATGATTCAAAGCATGTCATAAAACATCGATACACCTCTACAGGCCGAGCCATGAGCTCTGCTTACACTGGAGGCGATTATGCCTCTAAATAATTCACAAAGCCTGCACAAGCGCTTATTCACACAAATACAGTAGGACAATGCAAACAAAGACAGAAATGGATACAAAACACACACACTTCCCAAAAACCTACACACACACAAATGTATACTCCTGTTGTGCAACCACCAATACAAATCACATTTTGGAGGTTTTTGGCTGGAGTAAAACTTTAAGATTGGTGTTTATATTTAGCTATTCAGCATCCACAGCGTCGGCGAAGGGCTCTTTTGATAGAAAGCAGCCGATAGATCTGTTTCACTTATGAGGCAGACTCTTGCTGAGCTGGACAATGTCAGCCGTGATGGACGGATACCGGCGCCACAAACCTCCAACCTCACTTTCACAACAACATCTCAATCAAAAAACAGTATTGATTCCCACAGCAGGTGTTTGCTGCTGAATGTTACAGATGCCTTTGCCATTTGACAGAGCTATAAGATGTCAAACTGAGAACGCTAAGACAAGTAGTATCATTACATGTAAATTGTGGCGACTGCATAAATAAATACATTTCCAGCCAATGTTTCCTTGCGCGCTGGTGTGACAGTAATTCCGTGTTACAGTGCAATTCATGTAAGAATAAATGAGAATTTGAATGTAGCCGCATCAAAGAGTATCCGTCATAATCTGAAAGGTTTTTCATGTCTGAATCGGTGCTGTTGTATTAATGCCATCACAAAATGGCTATTCATGTCTCTGCCAGGGAGGCCTCGGTTTGATATCAGCTCCTCTATACGCCTCCATCTGTCTGTGTGCTCTGTGCTATTTCTCATTCATTAGCTCTGACTCATCCTTCTAATAACTACCTCTATTTCCTCTCTGAAATAGTTTTCAGTTGTTTCTCTATTGCATGATTAGTCTGCTCGTATCTCTGACTCACTCGGTTTATTGTCAGAATAAAGCGTCCCATTTTCGTCTTTTTAGCCTTCCTGTGCGGATGACTTTTCATTGTGGCTATCACTTCCTCGCCTCTGACTGTCAGGTTGGTTTATCATCACACTTACAATAAGCATGCCATTCCTGTATCTTTCCATTCAAACATGGTTGCTGTCACCTCGTCGCCGCAGGGCTGACTGGATCTGTGTGCAAACAGTCTTTATCGCTGTGGTTAGAGCCTTGGCAGGCTTCACTGCTTGATCTGTTAGTATGTCTGATGTTCTGCTTTTAACATGAAACAAAACGGATTTCTCTCTGAGACACATTTGCACCTGTAAGCTTTCGGAGAATCCAACATTTGGCTGCCCCTGGGAAATGACAGACATGTTCCTCTATATGAGTTGAGATGATGAACAGATGTTGTCTTATTAGCTCCATCAACAACAAATGGCCCACATATGCAAGCAAAACTGAATCAGATTGCTTTTCAATCTAGGATTGGTCAAAAGAGATATCCAAATGAAGCTGCTTTGATCAGTAAACCTAAGGGTCTAAATCCTACTTTCATTCCTGCGGTCCATACAAAAAATGAATTTTGTATTTCCTTGCAGGACTCTCTGCATGGCTCTGCATGGTTTGTGGTGTGGTGCTCCGACCAAAGCATACATTTCAGCTGTAGCTGATATTTACCCTGCGTTTAGCTGTTCACTAAATAAGATAATCCAGGATGATGTGCCATCATTTTGGTTGAATCCACTGTTAAACATTTGGCAGCCAGCAGAAATATGGTCCTGTGGAGCCCTGCCCAGGCAATATACATTGGGAGGTCCGTCCTTGGTGCCTCCATGTTAAAAGAAAACACAGCAAAAGTGCCCTCTTGGATGCCTCTAGATAAAACATGATAAAAAGCCCTCTAAGAGGCACTTCCAATATGATTAAGTGCCCTTAAATGGAGAAAACAGGATGAAGTACCCTCTAAGGTGCTCTTCCAGTGGAGAAAATATGATGAAGTGCCCTTTAGGGTGCCTTTAAATGGAGAAAATATGATGAAGTACCCTCTAGAGTGCCCTTAAATGGAGAAAACATGATGAAGTGCCCTTTAGGGTGCCCTTAAATGGAGAAAACAGGATGAAGTACCCTCTAAGGTGCTCTTCCAGTGGAGAAAACGTGATGAAGTGCCCTTTAGGGTGCCTTTAAATGGAGAAAACATGATGAAGTACCCTCTAGAGTGCCCTTAAATGGAGAAAACAGGATGAAGTACCCTCTAAGGTGCTCTTCCAGTGGAGAAAACATGATGAAGTGCCCTTTACGGTGCCTTTAAATGGAGAAAACATGATGAAGTACCCTCTAGAGTGCCCTTAAATGGAGAAAACGTGATAAAGTACCCTCTAGAGTGCCCTTAAATGGAGAAAACAGGATGAAGTACCCTGTAAGGTGCTCTTCCAGTGGAGAAAACATGATGAAGTGCCCTCTAGAGTGCCCTTAAATGGAGAAAACATGAGGAAGTGTCCTCTAGGGTGTCCTTCCAGTGGAGAAAATATGATAATGTGCCCTCTTGGGTGCCCTTAAATTGAGAAAACATGTAAAAGTGCCCTCTCGGGTGCCTTTAAATGGAGAAAACGTGATAAAGTGCCCTCTAGTGCTCTTCCAGTAGAGAAAAAGGGATAATGTGTAGGACATGATGCAGTGCCATACAGGCTGTGCTACATGCTAGGTACCCCACCGCATGCAGCTGGTGCCTTTTTTTTTTTTTTTCGGACCCCTGAGTCCGAAGAAGAATGGCCACTGCACATTCTTATTACAGTAAATGTCCATTGATAAACCTTTATATCAAGAGTCACTTCATATAAAAGTACACAACGCAAACATGGTTTTAAATGTGTTACTTACTTGAATTGAACTAATGACTTCCCATGGCCTGTCATTCACAAACATTCAAATATGAATTTCAGCCACAGGAAAAATTTTACTCAACGTTTAGTTTTGGTGAAATTAACAGCAACAACAAAACAGATCAGAAGGATTTTCACACCATTTTATTAGCAACAATGTGTCTGTTAGTTATATATTAGAAACAAGGACAGAGACATTTCTGCTGTACTGTACTGAGTCTGAAAAACCAGCTGGATCATAAAATAAAGCAGGTAATTCAAATACTGTAGGGAAAAAGCAACACTGCATTTGAATATACACTTGTAATAATAATAATCATAATAATCATAATAATAATAAATTTCTCTCATAATTATTTATGGCACAAAATTTCCTGTGCAACTGTCACATCTGTTTAAAAAGTAAAAGCATAGCATTGAGTGTGTTGATGTGTGTGTGTGTGTGTGCATGTGTGTTGTTGTGTATTTGCAGGAAAGCACACAAGAGGAAAAACTTAAAACAAAATCACTCTCCGTCTCACCCTTTGGGAATATAAATGAGCATGATTGCTGATAAAAATCAGCAGAGAGACAGAAAGAGAGGTACAACAGCATTTACCATCCATTTTGAGAAGGGGGCGGTCCAAGAGGGACAATCCAATCAGCTTCAAGCCCCTCACAACCACAAGCATTTCTTCTCGAAATCAAGCAGTAAATAATTTCATTCATTAAACGTGTGTCCCGTGTCCATAAAACTCAGCCACTGCTCCTCCTGCCAGGCCGCTCAGCCAAGCGCTGGAAATAAAAACAATCCCAAGAAGGACCTCTCTGAGTACCTCAGAGGAAGAGCAAATACTCCTCAGTCCAACGAGTCGAGAGAGAGTGTATGCTATGGCCTGTTAAATATTTATAGATGTGCCTTTAAAGGTGAACTAGCCCATGAATCCACGTTTCAACAAATCAGAGACGACACAAGGAATGCAGTGAAGAGTCCATGAAAAGAAACTCCAGTGAAGACCTTAAAGACGCTGTAAAGTTGCCGTAAAAACTCCTCTGACTGCCACCTACAACTCGAAGTCTGTGTTACAGCGTTAATCAGTAAAATAAACATTTACAAAATCTGGTCACTCTTTGCATTAATTTAAAAGGTAAAGTGGCAAACTAATACAATCCCTTCACCCTTTACAATAAATGTTTAAAATGTTATTGCAACCCACCACTGGGTTTCGGTATACATAGGGGGGTGACAGACTTTATGGAATAAGAATCCTGGTATAACAACTGAGTTATACACACACACACACATACACACATGCATGCAAGCACAGTCACACGAATGCACACGAATGCAAGAACCCCGTCCCCCTTTGGCACCTACATGTAGTCCACCCCGCCTGCAAGAACACACAGGTCTGTCTCTGCTCAAGTGTATGTAGTATACTGTATATATATATATACACTTTGTGTGGTCAGCAGACACTCAGAGAAACCAGAGAAACCTCTATGAAAAGGATGTGGAAAAAAAAACAAGCAGGGATTTCCATCTTCTGTGAGCCCTTTATGTCGTAAAATATTATGGCCTAAGTTAAGTCTATCGGAAATGTCGGTGGGTGGCAGCTAAAACATGACATCCCCCCTTCGTCCACTGGTGGTGAGTGATATTTTATAATCTCTATAATCTGTGGATGGAGGAGCAGACAGATCATCCCGTCATAGGAGAGGGAAACACTGGACTTCTCCTAATCATATTTCGACTGTAGCAGCTATGGCAGAGAGAAAATCCCTGCCGATTATGTCATTTTGACATGGCGGGAATCTGTGTGTCTTTCAGGCCATGGGTAGAAGAGTCCAAGGGAAGTAGGGCTACGCAAACTTTATCAAATCGTAAAACAAATTCCATTCTTAGTGTTAAAAAAGAGCTATTCAAAACAAACCAATGTTACTGATAATTTAACCTTTTTTTAAATACTTTAAACTCTACATTGGCCCATGTGTAAGATCCTGGACCTGAGCATAGTACCTTTGAAAATCCTGTCCTGAGAGCCATCTGAGTCCTCCATTCTGCAAGAGGTGACCAGTATAGAACGAGACCAGACTAGATCAGACCACACTAGACTGGACTAAAAGGGTCAAGATGACAAAAACACAGTCTGGCTCAAGCCCAAGTCATAGGCCATCCCAACTGCAACCTCGCCCGGCTAAACATCAGTGCTGATGCTACAGCTGCGTTGGAACATGTCCCTCATGGTGACCGACCGGGCGAGGTTTGGTTTACGGTAGTTTGAAATGTTCACAGGCACC
>CAKALG010043562.1:0-13667 GCA_916700815.1 Helicolenus hilgendorfi
TATAAAAATATATCATTTTTAATTTTAATTTATTTAAGATATTGTTATCTGCATTTATCCACCATCAAACTGTAGGATGCAAGAACCGACATAAAAAAATCTATATCTCAATGAACAAACATGTAAGGTTTTACCAGGCGGCAACCTCCAGTTCTGAAAAGTAAACCCAATGCAAAGTACTTCTCACTTGATTTATTACCTCAGTAAACCTTGTAAACATGAGTTTATGGTCTCAATCGCTATTTTCAAGTCTTCTTCAATGCAGCATGATGTTTCTTTTAGTAAATTATGGTCCTATTTAGATTCAAATAGACCATAAAGCAGGGGATGCTTTAGGGAGTGGCTACCTTCTGATTGACAGGTTGCTACCACGGCATTGTCCAATCTGGGTGTTGTTCGCTCTGGGTGTTGTTCGTGTTTTCGTCTTAGTACTTTAAACCGTCTCACAATGTGGTTTCAGTTCATGAACGTTAATTGTAACATTTTAGTTGGCTAAAAAAATGTCTTATTTAGCCCTCGGTTGTACTTAGCTCCACCCTCTCGTGTCACTTCTGGTTCCAAAAACCAAGATGGCAACAGCCAAAGTGATGAACTTGAGGCTTCAAAACCGTAGTCCACAAATCAATGGGTGATGTCACGGTGACTACGTCCACTTCTTACAGTCTATGCCATCAACAGAGTACCAATGATATTGCTCTGATGCACTGATATCTATTTAAAGTGCATGACTATGGTTCTCAACTTAAAGTCATTGTGGACTCTCCAGCTCCCCGTTCCCTCAAAGGACAGTATTGTGAAGACTGCTTGCTATTGTTCAACGGCCTAAATTCACAGATCAAAGTTCACCATAGTTTAACTTGACACAAAGCCATTAGTGCAGATTTACGTTGCCCCTGCAAGCGAATCCACTAATTGCGACAATTTTGACGCAAAATGTTGCCGTCTAATGCTGATGTGACCACCAGGCCTTTGACATATTTCAGGATGAGCTTATGAGCCAGAGTGGTTTTGTTGTTGAGGATGTAAGTTACAGATTTGTCACTACATGACTGGCTGGCAGTGATTATTGACTTCTTGTCAGCACACACCTATTGACTATCATACTCACCACTTGGGTTTCAAGTTTCTAATGATTACTGCACAAACCCTGCAGTGTAGGACTTAAACCATGAAGCCATACTTGTTATCCTTTCAGTGCCCCCTTTTCTCAATAGAGTCTATTGAAAGTAATTGGCCCTATTTCTGCTTTTTCTTATGAATAGAAACATCTGTGTACTAGCACTGTCCTCCACCAAAGGAATTCTGTGTCGACTAAAGCTGGGCATGCACTGTACGATTTTAGAAATGTTGTTGTGTAATTCCTACTCCTACTGTACAAGTAGATTGTTTTTCGATGTAAAGCCAAAGCTCCCGATTTATGTGCTCACACTGTACGGTCGACTAATCGACTAAAGCTTTGTTTATAAAGCCATCTACGGAGGCCTGCGCCACGAGCATGCACAGAGGGCGTTTATGCTCAGCGCGTTGTTTGTTGCAGAATGCTCCGAAACGCCAGGGGGCGTAGAAACAAAATAGTCTGTGGATAAGCAAGAAGTCAACGAATATTTCTGGAAGAACGTTACGTACATAAAACTATGTACAAAAGAGTAGCTTTCTCTGCTTTATTCTTTGGGAAGTCTGGTGCCTGAAGCCTGATGTGTATATACTATAACTAGTTTACATAGGGTCAGCGTGGGTGCGTAGTTACAAAAATTCAGAGGTGCACGACCAAGCAGAGCGACAACTTGCAGAGCCTTCGTGCACGTCGCGAAAGCCGCGATGATGTAATTTTATGGCCCGCGCACCTCGCACCGGCTTCTCTATGGCGACCATAAACCCACCTTAAAGCTGAAGTAGGCGAGATTAAAAAAAAAAGTTTTTATAAAACGGTTGCTATATCGTGACAGTAGTACATGAAACAGGTAACCTAAAAAAAATCATGTGCCTCTGTGTCCTCCGGTGCTCCTAACAGCATCTGCAAGATTTCACAGACCGGAGGAAAACAAGCAGTCAGAGCTGATCTGAGGTCCGCTGTCCAGCTACCGTCTATGAGAGCCGGCTGTCAATCACTCGCAAACTCTGACCAAACGGTCAAACTAGGCAGCGCTGATCAAATATGAATAAATATTATGTTACGTTAATGCCTATTTCTCGCCTTAAATGTTTTCAAAATCATCTTGTAGTGTACTGTTTAGCTGTAAAATGAGAAAGTTTGTGACCCGGCAGCCATTGTAAAATCTGTTGAAGGAAGGCCAAGTACCTGGTCACATGACTGGAGCAAAGCCAATAGGAACGCTCTCTCTCTGAATTTACCTGTGATTGATCAAAGTCTCCCGTCGTAGATTTTTTAAAGCCTGAAAACAGAGCCATGAGGAGGTGCAGAAGTCTATTTTTTTCTCAGATCACTTGAATTACAATATGCTGAAAGGTTATTATGGAATTTTTTCCCAATGATGCCAAAAATATACTGCCTACTGAAACTTTAAGAAGGGTCAGCCCTATACTTTGTACTGTACATGAATATGGTTGGCAATGCTTTTTTTTATATGCAGTAGAAGTTAGTGTGAGCTGCAATGATCTTGACAATGAGAGCTATAGAATCAATCACAGCTAATCAATAAAAAGTCCCCCTTTCTTAACCATTTAAAATTATAGTCCTCACCGTCTTCCTAATACATTTTGTTGAGTTGCACTATAAATGTTGGCATTCCACTTACTGTTAAACAGTCGCTCAACGGGAAATGCTGAACTCATTCTATGCGAGATTTATCCGGAAGGTTGGTATTGAACCTGAAAAGTGGCTTTAAATTACTCTGCTCTCCGGCTCACGGAAACTGACGTATAGATGCTTTTCTGTCAAACTATTCCGAGCCTTTTCTGAGTGGCTGCTCACTCGCTGTTTTATTAGATGAGAGGAGAGGGATACTATTCTGTGCTGAATGGTATAATTTAGTAAAGGACCTTGGCCCGTAGGCAGAGTGCAGCAGATAAAACCAGGATTCTGTGTGTGTTTGCCCCAGCTGCAGCTAGAAAGAGGAGGAAATCATTTAGATGGTTTGTTTTGACCGGTTTGACCACGGCAGTCGAAAAGTCTGCCTCATTTCTGTGATCCAGTTGGAAGCGAGCCACAATAAAAAACATGCGTGCTTGTTAAAGCCAAGATTATTGACATGAGTAACCTAGAGCCCCTGTGGAAATTGTTTTCTATGCTGGATTTGACTGAACTGTCCCTGGAATTGATTAGTGACAACATTTTTGTGTCTAATGCTGGTTCACCAATTCTTTTTTTTGAAACACTAAACAACAGCAATGGGCTGGCTCACTCTACAAGTACAAAGACTTATTAATTTGCACAGGAAACCAATACAGTTTACCCTCTTTTTTAAGATGAAAACAACTGTAACTGAAGTATCCGAGAAACTGCCACGCAAAGATATCCGAGCGAACCAGCCCGCTTTTCCACCAGTTTTTAGCGGAAATATTGTAATCAGGGATGTGTCATCAACGGATGGCGTTGCACAATGCGCAAGGGAAGTAAACAGTAGTAGCAAGATGGCGGAGAGCAGTGATTACCTGCAAGCTTTTGTTCTGTCATTACAGATATTTGTTTGTACCAACTATTAGTTAGAACACTGCACGCTCTTTTTCGCGACAATTTCTCACTTAACTTTTCCATTGTTACCTTCTCCATCCTCTCTTTCTAACCTTTAGAATATGACACGCCCACTGATGTCGTTATTACGGTTCGCACTTCATGTCAAGGAAAACCTGCTATTTCTTGGTTCCAGCTGGGAGACAACCTGTCGGGTTCCGAATTTATTTTTGGTCGAAATAGAGTGCTCCAGGGATGACGTATTTTTGTAGGCGAACCAGGAAGTTAGCATCGCCCTGGTCCCCTTGACAAAAAGCCAATGGGATTTTTCCATCGGGTTTTGGATTATTGCAGAAAATAAACTCTGTGGAAAAAACACACGTTTATGATACGTACACGTTTTGTTCAGCAAGACAATCTCCACAAGTGATCTTTTTAGGACTCATTCCTGTAGCACTCTGTGCTCCGAACGGTTCAAAATTAGTTGCACAAACCGAAACAGAACCCATTCCATGTTGGTGGAAAAGGGGTGTCATTGGGTGATTTTAGACTAGGGCTGTCCTCGACCAAAGAAATTCATAGTCGACTAACACTCATATGATTTTGACGACTAACCGATTCGTTGATTGAATCGACAGATCTCTAAAACTACGTCTCTCCTCAAGGAATCACACAAAAGCACCACTTTAAATCTTGTTTTTACCAGATATGTTCTAGCACATTTCTTGTAAATAAGTCATTCAGCATGAAAAAAGCATAAAAAAATGACTAATCAACTGAAGAAATCTTAGTCGACTAAGACCAGAATGATCGACTAATCAACTGAGAGGGGGTAGCCTTAGTTTGGATGTTAATGCATCGTTACTGATCAACAGCTCCGTCACCTTCTAATGAAATATAAATTAGCTTCCGCAGAAATATTATTTCCTGTTTAAAGAAGAGTAGGACATTAATGTTCAGTGCTTTGTTTAGACTTTGCGGATGTAACAGAAGGAGAGGTCCAGCAGTCTGGGGGGGGGCTAACCAAACAGAGTACAGTGTGTCTAGGTGTAGAAGGGGAGTATAGATTTTCACAGTGGTTACAGCACAGCTGACCACACAGTGAGGGAACAGGAGGAAATGACACAAACACAGTAACCAGATCTTTATAGTCCTCCCGAATGTGCGACAGTTTGACATTTCTGTCTTCTGACGTCAGTCGAAACGAGTCATTCAGTCTGTATGATATTTGCCGATACTTTGTCCCATTCCAGCTTCACTTGTTTCAGCATTACTTCAACGCTGCAGCAGAATAACACAGATTAGACAATGTGTGAGGGAAATGCAGCCGATTTCAGGAACCTTTTGGAATGATAACGTTACGTTAACTAAGAGGAGTCAAAACTCTGCAACAGCTCAAATCATGTTACTGATGTTAACCTTAACTATACTTACTCCTCTTTATCTCCTACGGGTATTAAGGCTGCAGTGAGATCTCTCCATCATATTTTGTCCGTGGCAACATGCTGCGTCTTTCCCCGTGACAGGAGCATCTTGTCCAGCAGCTCCTCCAACTTTAAGACGCACCAGCTAGCAGGGCCGGTTCTAGCTTTTTGGGGGGCCCATATACAAAATCTTGTTTTTTTGACCAAATGCTACTTTTCACACATAAAAAAATATTTTAATTTAACTTAGCTGCATTGTTAACGTCAAAATCAAATCAGGGGCTTTAAAGACGTCTGCTAGTGAGAGAAATTTACTTAAAACCAGAACTAGAACTCTCACCTTACCCTTAAGTTGCCTTGCATATATATATTTTGAACCACGATATAGGATATTAATATATACAAAACTCCAAATGCATTCAGATTACATTGTGATTATTACATCAAAGTGTTTTTCTCCCAATGGAGAAAAAGGAAAGGTTCAACAGTTTGGGAAATACTCTCACTTTCTTGCTGAGAGTTAGATACCACGCTCATTACTGTATGCTAAATACTAAGCCACAACCAGCAACCCTTTAGCTTAGCTTGGCATGGCATGGTGTACAGACTGGAAACATGGGAAACAGCTTGCCTGGCTCTGTCCAAAGGTAACAAAATCCAATTTTCCAATTTTCTAACCGATAACCGACCCTCGTTAACCGATTATTAACCATTAACCGACAAGATTAGCACGTCGCATGCAGCGGTGCTATTTTTAGTGCCTAACATGTCGCCCAGCTGCAACGAAAAGCCAGGTTAAATCCATCATTTATCACCAGCTGCAGAGTATGAGCAAAACAAACAACTGAGTCCCCAGTTCACCCGTCAGGGAGAGTTACTGTAACAGCCATGATGCTTCGTGATTGTCCCAGTAAGTTTCCACGGCATTATTTAGTTTAGCTGCAAGGTTGCCTGAGATTGTCTGTCAGCAAGGCGTAACGTTAGCGAGTGTCCGACAGACGGCGTGTGTGTGGCGGCGGAGCCGACTTCCTGTTTATGCAACAGCGGCTCAGACTCTCTTAAGATGTTAATGCTGTTAAGGTGGACCAGCTATTCTCCTTTAAGTGTCTTTTAACGGTTTAACTGATAGCATTAATCGGTTAAAAAACGGTCAAACGGTTAATTATTAACATCCCTACTAATTACACTAACGTGATATTGCTCTTTGTTGGTATGGAGATTTTGTTACCTTTGGATGGAGCGATGCAGGCAGTTTCTCCCTAGTTCGTTGCCGTAGAGACATTTATTTTGACTGAACTTGACTACACAGTGGCATTGGTTTCATTGGACAGATGGCAGCTGCTCACTGTGCGTCCATCTCCAGGTGGCAACCCCCCCCCACCACCACCTCCCCCTTGCCGTTGTTCTGTGTTTAAACAAAATGATACCTCCCACCAGGTCCAGCCCACAAGCTAGGCATCGTGCTTATTATTGTAACATCATGCTTTCACATGAAAGTGGGTGAATGCAATATGAGAAACAGACCAGAAGTTGTTGTTATTGTGTGCATGTGTGCGTGTGTGTGTGTGTGTGTGTGCTCCAGGCCGTCAGTGGTGTCCATTAGTTGAACAGTAGTCGGATCAAGTCTGCTTGTCCAGCTGCTGAATCACCCCCTACCAGGCTCACACACAGACACACACACTTTTGCACCGGCTTTCATTCCTGATCCTAAACAAACATTAACTTTAACCCTTGACTAACCTAAAAAAAATCTTTTGAGAATCACTTTACAAAAATGTCATTACTTTGAATGTCTAGTTTTCACAAAGTTTATCCTATACCTCATAGAGTCTGAAATTAGCACCCGCCACCTGCCAGATGCGGGTAAATTGTTGGCAGCGACAGGTGAAATCGTCAGGCCATCGGCCACTTTGGCAGCAGTGGGGATGGGGAAAGAGAATTGTTTTTCCGTTAAAAACAGGTTGTTACTTGTCCAGTTCCTTGGAATCTCACGCCTCTTTGACTATCGATTCTTCCGTATTGATGCTTTCCAACAGTCACACATGCACAATGATGCAAAGGCAAGCTGTATCATGTACTACTACTGAACCTGAAGGACACACCTTGTTTTTTCCCTGACAATGCTACACTGAGAACAACAAAACCTGTGTTGAAATCAGCAGGAGGAGAGTGAGTAACGTTACCTGTTAGCAGCCGGTGGGCAGCACAGTCCTGCTTGGATAAATAACGGAGATTCCGAACGTCAACGGAGTTATTTTTTATGAGGCGTTCGAGGGCGAAGGTAAGTTACAACGTTGTCACGATGTGTTCAAATGTAATCTCGTAAAATGACGTTTTTGGCGAGAAACTCGAATAGATTCAGTTTAAAGGTTTTCACAGCAATATAAAATAGATATTAGAGAGAAAATTATGACGTGTTTAACTTCCTAACACTAGCTCTAAGCAGCTTGCTTTTAATCAAAGCAAATATTTAAATAATCATAATTGAATTGTGTGTTTTTATGCAAACAACCTCAATAGATGACAGTAGCAAAGTACAGGACAGTACTTTGTACAGTACCATCCCACCCCCGAAAAATAGGGCTCTCCCGGAAGCCACGGTGTAATTCCATCACTGTAATTTACCATGTATGTAATGTTTTTTATGTCAAATATATTGAACATTGAATGACAACAGATATAAAATGTTATTCTTTCATTTAGCACAGATATTTGTGGGAGTGGCACACAAAAAAAATGTGGCAGGCAGTGAGGAAAGTTAATTTCAGACCGTGCCCTCCACACACACACACACACGCACACACACACACACACACACACACACACACACACAAACACACACACACACACACACGCACACAACGTGGCCTTCAGTCTTTGTGTCCCATCTAAATGGGATCTCCCCCCCCCTCTTCTTACAGAGGCATGTCTGGATACTTTAGGCCATGTCCGTCTGCCTCTCTCTCTCCTCCCTCTGTCCCTCCCTCCTGTCATTCTTCACGTCTTTTCTCTTTCCGGGGTCCACAGTTTGACCCCAGTTGCCCTTGACACATACATTTCTATAGCTTCGGCCAATCAATAAAGACTCGTGTGGCCCGGTGTCAGATGTTGCGGTCCACTAATTGAAACCAACAACAACCCACGGTGAGCGACAATGAGCATTTTTTTTTTTTTTTTTTTGCGTTCATGTGTGCGTCGGATTGATGAATGAGGAGGATGGAGGATCTGCCACATTCACATGGTGATCACCCGCTCATTCAGCTATTGTTGAGACCCCGGTTTTTGCAAGATTAGCGAGAAAAATTGCGCCGCAATCATGTCAGCAAGGTGAATGTGGGTTGAGAATTATGGATTGAAAAAAAAAAAGTAATGGCATCTTACTTAAAGGACATCCATTACTACTGAAGATATAAATATTTAAAAACAGGTCATAAATATATTGTCATTTAAAAAAAAAAAAAAAAATCTTAAAACACCGGGACTTTAGATATATTGAGGAGTCGTTTGCGGTTGTCAGATAACCCTGTTTATGAAATGTTTTTCTTACTTTTTATTGTAATTTGCTTTTGATGTCCGCTGATGTCTGAGATTCAGCTGTGAACCAAATAGGGCATGTAGAGCGACAGAAAGAAAAAATGTGCAGCATATAAAAGTATAATGAAATTTAACTCAAATAACCATAAAGCTGTTCAAAGTTTATAATAATAAACGCAAAGTCATTTTAACGCCACTAATTTCTTTAACGCATTAATGCAAACGATCTTACGGAGGTTGTAGTGTAGCTCAGTTTTAAAGCTAGAGTAAAGATCCTGCTAACATATTAAACTAAAAAACCTAAGGAATCCATTGGTACCAACCGTGTCATACTAGCTCATCGCAAAGGAGGTTAAATAACACTCCAAATTTGGGCTACATTTTGGCGAGGAAAAACTGTCATGACCATTTTCAAAGGGGTCTCTTGACCTCTGACCTCAAGATATGTGAATGAAAATGGGTTCTATGGGTACCCACGAGTCTCCCCTTTACAGACATGCCCACTTTATGATAATCACATGCAGTTTGGGGCAAGTCATAGTCAAGTCAGCACACTGACACACTGACAGCTGTTGTTGCCTGTTGGGCTGCAGTTTACCATGTTATGATTTGAGCATATGTTTTATGCTAAATGCAGTACCTGTGAGGGTTTCTGGACATTATTTTGTGTTGTTAATTGATTTCCAATAATAAATACATACATACGTTTGCATAAAGCAGCATATTTGTCCCATGTTGATAGGAGTATTAAATACTTGACAAATCTTCCATTTAAGGTACATTTTGAACAGACAAAAATTGTGCAATTAATCGCGATTAACTATGGACAATCATGCAATTAATTGCAAATAAATATTTTAATCAATTGACAGCTCTAATATACATAGGGAGCGGGTCCTCTCTCCGCGGTGCCATGTTCCTACTGAAGCACAGAACGGACAAACCACTGGCCGAAGTCGATAACGTTACTCGCTCTGGAGTTAACCCCTGTCAACCTCACTGCTAGATGCCTTCCAGATGTTACACACTGGTCCTTTAAATGACGTGATGTGCTTTAATCATTCATGAATGCACGAAGCACTCGAATAAGTGATATAAGAGAAGTCTTTCATTAAAAGGACCAACACGTGTTGGTTGCGCTGCATTAGCCAGCTGCACTTGTAAACGAGTCTATTGACAAAAGAGGATTCAAATTTGGGCGATAAAGAAGAAGCTCTTAGCCTTTTAGCTTTTTCTCTGTGTGACCAAGCAGGTGACAACAGCACGGTGCATCTGTTGCTGGAGTGTGGAGTATAAATGATTTACCAGGACGGTAACGTCTGTTAGGGTGTCTTCAGCATCAAGACTTTAAAGTGTGCAAACCTCATGCACACTTTAATTTTGATCTTGAATGAGAATATTGTCGGCTTGCTTGTGTTGAGCAAATAAAAAAAAAAGGGTTGGAGGTGGGGGGGTGGCTGCTTTCAAAGCTACTGTAATTAATCCCAAGCATCAGTCAGACCATTCTCATTAATAATGCATTTCTAAGCAGCAGGCCTGACATGGGGAGTGGATTCAAGTCTTTATTCAAAGATTCAGCAACAATGCCAGGCAACCCCTCGGAGCCAATCTGCTTTCTCCAAAAAGCCAGCAACCAAAAAACCCAAAACATGTTTCATCAACATGTTGAGGGTTTGAAACAATAAGAACAGGTTGCATTGTGATTAAACTACACGTAGAGGTAAATCTATTATAGTGCATAATCTGTCTTCATTACAACGTATAAACAAATCAAATGAAAAGGAAATGCCGTGATGAAGAATTCTAGAAAGGTGAAGCTATTCCCTGATGCTGCTATCACCCATTCCAGTACCCGATTGCCCAATGCATTGAAGAACTACTTCCTGGTCTAATATGCAGGCCTGACTTGCTGTCTTTTTTTGGATTGGTACTCTCACACATAGGTTTACTGAGGTTCTTTTTAAGGTCTTTTCTGTAGCTTCAGGTTCAAATGCATGCCACTGAGACCGCTCTAACTTTTTTCAGCATCCTCACAGAACCGTCCTGAAATGAATGTGGACCGTCCCAAACTTAGAATCTTTTTTTTGTTTTCTACATTATCATTAGTTAATCATTCAAAGTGACTTTTAACATAAATCAAACATCAAAAGTGATTTTTTTTTCATGAATTTATAATTTATCCAAGACTTATTTTAAAAATACATTTTATTGTTTCTTTTTTTATTTATAATTTGCATGTTTGTTTTGATTTTATAAAATACATTTTGTATAAAATAATTTATAAAATAATAACGGTGCCCTGCTGATGTTTCATCGCCGTTCATTCTAATGCAAGTTGGCCGACAAAATTTATAGTAATTGGGGCTGTTAAAGTTGACGCAATAATAATGCATTAATGCAAGTTTGTTTTAACGTCACTAATTTCGCAAGTTCTACAGCTAGTTAAGATACTGGCATCATATGAAACCATAAAACCTGATGAATCCATTGGTACCAACCATGTCATACCAGCTTGTTGCGAAGGAGGTTAAATATGGCTCCAAATTTATGCTAAAGTTTGGCACGGCATGGCCATTTTCAAAGGGGTCCCTTGACCTCTGACCTCTAGATATGTGAATGTAAATGGGTTCTATGGGTACCCACGAGTCTCCCCTTTACAGACATGCCCGCTTTATGATAATCACATGCAGTTTTGAGGCAAGTTATAGACAAGTCAGCACACTGACACACTGACAGCTGTTGTTGCCTGTTGGGCTGCAGTTTGACATGTTATGATTTGAGCATATTTTTTTTATGACAAATGCAGTACCTGTGAGGGTTTCTGGACAATAAATGTCATTGTTTTGTGTTAATTGTTATAAATACATTTGAATAAAGCAGCATATTTACCCACTCCCATGTTGATAAGAGTATTAAATACTTGATGAATCTCCCTTTAAGGTACATTTTGAACAGATAAAACATGTGCGACAGCCCCAGTTGTAATATTTTTATTTAGTGAAATATTGGAGATATTGCCATTTACCAAAGTAGACACTTTTTGAGCAGTAGACACCAGTGTGTCTTGAATCACTGCGTCCACAGTCTCTACAAAGAAGCTACAACAAACGAGCATGATATTAAAAAAACATCTAAAATAGATGGTTTAAATAATGACATTTCCCTTTAAAGATGGCAGCATGTCACTGTGAGAGCCCTGGTGTGTGTGTACCTAGGAATTATGTTCCAGTCCGTGTTTGTCTTTCGCTGGTCTGAGCACAGCCAAAACCATGTGGGCAGGCAGCAGGGTCTCTCTGCAGAGCTTTGATCGGGATGTTTGCTTCCACAGCGGACCTCTCTCAGCTTCAGATACAGCGAACTGAATCCGGCCTTTTATACACTCGTCTGTTCGGGGTGGTACGTTGTTTCTCTATGGTCAATTTTGATGTTTTTTTTCTGTCCATTTCTAGTTTTTTCTCTTGTTCGACTTTGCTTCCCCTCTCGCTTTTTCTTTCTCATTATCACACACACACACACACACATACACACACACACACACACACACACACACTCCTTTGTATTTCTTGCCCCCTCAGTGTCTTGTTTTTTTTACCCACCTCTCCCTTGGTTAAACCCTCTAGTTTGATCAATCATTGATGATCCCAGGTGTCCTGAGACCTCTGGGGAAATCCTGATTGGCTACCTCCCCACACCCACCCCACCACACACACACACACACACACACACACACACACCACACACCTTCTGCATCCCCCTCACAGCCCCTCCTTGCCTTTCAAGATCAGAGTTAAACCTTACTCGTTGCCCTCTCCCCAATCTCTCTCTCTCTTTCTCTCTCTCTCTCTCTCTCTCTTTCGCTGTTTCTTATCTCGCCCTCGCCTCTCTCTCCCCACTGGACATAGGAGAGCCGGCTTCAATTAAAGAAGCAGTTGGGGTTCCCTAAGCCATTAGCCATATTAGTGTTGGGTCCGTGCCCGTGCCCCTTCTCGAACAAAGACCTCTCAATGCTTTGTGGAGCCGTTTGGTTGGCGTTTGTCTAGATTTACTCATTTATAGCCACACACCCTCTTGAAGACGCAGTCGGCGGTGTCAGCGTGGCCGTCTCGTAACGTAGCACGACGTCTGCGGTTGATTTAGGGTGTTTTCACATCTAGTCCTTTTTAGACGGACCAAACTCAGTCCTCTTAAAGTGGAACAAAAAGTGGACCAACAGAAAAGGGACTCAGTTCTGTTTCTGGTCCACTTCAGCTCTGATGGGGCCTCAGTCTTCTCTCCGTTCACACTATAGTTCCTTCCTTCATCACTGCTGGTCAATGCTTTCCCCCTTCAATGACATTTTTAGGGTTGGCACAGGCGCTTCCACACAGAAAACTGTCAAGTTCGTCGTAAAAGGGGCGTGTGTCTTTTATGTCAGCGGATTCCCCTCTTTTTCTCATTTTATCGCGGACGGTAAAGTACTTTTGACGTTTTTCTTTGACGCGGCACTGCAGTGTGGTCCTAATGAAGCCCCTCGCTTTCATATGAACTGAAAACTGGAGGAAAACCTCAGCGTATCTGTGCGTTGTGGACAGGTGCCGTTTGATGCGTATTTCGTTCCATATCTGGAAGTGCAGTAGTTTCTTCTTCGGCCCAAACTACTCCTCGTCAACTAGCGGCCACGGGTCAGTGTTGTTATGTTGAGCGTCACAGTGCGTGTGATCTGTCTACGGCAACTCTAGAGGGTTAACATACGACAGCAAAAGGCAAAGCGAACCTGTGAAATCTTGCGGATGCCGTTAGGAGCACAAGAGGACACAGAGGCACATGATTGTTTTCAGATTACCTGTCTCATGTACTACTGTCACGATATAGCGACCGTTTTATAAAAATAACTTTTTGTTAATCATATTTGCTCCAATCTCGCCTACTTCAGCTTTAATGTAACTTGACCTCCAGGTGGATTTTTACCACAGTGAATATTACTACAGCTGATGCCCACACCACACCGATGACATTGTTGCTTTATTGATTGAAAAAAAAAAAAAGATGACAACTGAATGAAAAGAGCAAGTCCATGTGATTAATGACATCTAGAATCC
>CAKALG010043562.1:13687-24717 GCA_916700815.1 Helicolenus hilgendorfi
ACTGCTGGTCAATGCTTTCCCCCTTCAATGACATTTTTAGGGTTGGCACAGGCGCTTCCACACAGAATACTGTCAAGTTCGTCGTAAAATGGGCGTGTGTCTTTTATGTCAGCGGATTCCCCTCTTTTTCTCATTTTATCGCGGGCGGTAAAGTACTTTTGACGTTTTTACTTTGACGTGGCACTGCAGTGTGGTCCTAATGAAGCCCCTCGCTTTCATATGAACTGAAAATTGGAGGGAAACCTCAGCGTATCTGTGCGTTGTAGACAGGTGCCGTTTGATGCGTATTTCGTTCCATATCTGGAAGTGCAGTAGTTTCTTCTTCGGCCCAAACTACTCCTCGTCAACTAGCGGCCACGCGTCAGTGTTGTTATGTTGAGCGTCACAGTGCGTGTGATCTGTCTACGGCAACTCTAGAGGGTTAACATACGACAGCAAAAGGCAAAGCGAACCTGGAGCGCTTTGTGTTCACAATGCACAGATTAACGCAAACCGCGACGCGGACTTGAATCGAACCAAGGAGGTCTGAGTACGGTTTGTTTCAGAGGGGGTCTGAGGTCTTTTGGAGTGTTCACATGTACGCAAAAAAATGCTGACTAATCGCCCTGAGTTCGTTTGGAGGGCTGAAAGGGACCAAGTGTGAAAACACCCTTAAAGCAGCAGTAGGCAGTATAGTTTTGGCATCATTGGGCAAACATTCCATAACAACCTTTCAGCATATTGTGATTCAAGTGTTCTGAGAAAACTAGACTTCTGCACCTCCTCATGGCTCTGTTTTCAGGCTTCAGAAAATCTAGCCCGCGGGAGACTTTGACCAATCACAGGTCATTTCAGAGAGAGAGAGAACGTTCCTATTGGCTGTGTTCCGGTCATGTGACCGGTACTTGGCGTTCCTTCAAGCCATCTCAACCTGATCTGAACATGGCTGCCGGGTCACAAACTTTCTCATTTAACAGCTAAACAGTACACTACAAGATGATTCTGAAAACATTTGAGGAGAGAAATAGGCATTACAGTAACAGAATATTGATTCAGATTTGATCAGCGCTGCCTAGTTTGACCGTTTGGTTGGAGATCGCAAGTGTTTGACAACCGGCTCTCATAGACGGTAGCTGGACAGCGGACCTCAGATCTGCTCTTACTGCTTATTTTCCTCCGGTCTGTGAAATCTTGCGGATGCCGTTAGGAGCACCGGAGGACACAGAAGCACATGATTGTTTTCAGATTACCCGTCTCATGTACTACTATCACGATATAGCGACTGTTTTATAAAAATAACTTTTTAATCATATTTGCTCCAATCTCGCCTACTTCAGCTTTAATGTAACTTGACCTCCAGGTGGATTTTTACCACAGTGAATATTACTACAGCTGATGCCCACATCACACCGATGACATTGTTGCTTTATTGATTGAAAAAAAAAAAAAGATGACAACTGAATGAAAAGAGCAAGTCCATGTGATTAATGACATCTAGAATCCTCTCCATAACCCTCCCTGAGGGTTTTATCGCATGCTTAACCTTTGGCAATGATTCCTTTGTCCCCAGATCACAATCGCACACCTCAGACCTTCAACACAGCCAGGCTCCACTCATCAGTCATCTTTGATTTTCTGCCAGAGATTCAGATACTGGGGTAATGTCTGCGACTAGGGATACTAGGTGTGTGTGTGTGTGTGTGTGTGTGTGTGTGTGTGTGTGTGTGTGTGTGTGTGGGATACTAGGTGTGTGTGTGTGTGTGTGTGTGTGTGTGTGTGTGTGTGTGTGTGTGTGTGTGCGTTCATTGCGCGTACGTCCGACTCTCACATGCGTGTTTCCTGAGCAAGATGGAGAGAGCACAGTCTATTAAGCGTTTGACAATTGAAGACCTCCCACTCTAAAAGACCTGCTCAAATTGTCCTCTCTCCAAATCCCAGGAAGCTAAGGGGTGGTGGTGGCAGGAGGGGAAGGGGGGGGACAAAGGCGTGTCTCCGGGGGGCGTCCATTTTCTTTCTAATGAAGCTGTCCGTCACACGGCTTGTTGACAGAAGGCCAGGATATATCACTCCCACCTGCCACTCCAAAACCACCAGTTTGGGAGCTAAACGAGCCGAGGTCATTTTGAATCTCAAAAAACAGAAAGCGGAAATAGGAATTGATCAAAATATTATCATTGGAGCATTTTGTCGTCTTCATTCAGCCTCCGCGGTACTCGTACTGTTTCACTGGTCTCTCACCAGCGGGGTAATTTCCACAGGAGTGCAACTCCATCCCGCGACAAGCTTCATACTGAGCAGTCATACATTTTGTTGTAATATGCCATATGATAGACAAGTATCAAGTGACCATGTGACTTGAATTGTTGCACTTCAATAGATTTCCAGTAATGTTTTACAAAATCTGTGGTTACCTTAGAGTGTATTTTATTAAGGGCTGTCAATCGATTAATATATTTTACCACGATTAATCGCATGATTGTCCACAGCGATTAATCGCAAATGAATTTAATAAATTTTTTATCCATTCAAAATGTACCTTAAAGGAAGATTTGTCATTTAATTAATACTCTTATCAACATGGGAGTAGGTAAATATGCTGCTTTATGCAAATGTATTTATAACAATTAAGACAAAACTATGACATTTATTGTAAATGGTACTGCATTTATCAAAAAAATAATATGCTCAAATCATAACATGTCAAACTGCAGCCCAACAGGCAACAACAGCTGTCAGTGTGTCAGTGTGCTGACTTGACTATGACTTGCACCAAATTGCACGTGATTATCATAAAGCGGGCATGTCTGTAAAGGGGAGACTCGTGGGTACCCATGGAACCCATTTACATTCACATATCTTGAGGTCAGATGTCAAGGGGACCCCTTTGAAAATAGCCATGCCAGTTTTTCCTCGTCAAAGTTTAGCGCAAGTTTAGAGTGTTATTTAGCCTCCTTTGCGAAAAGCTGGCATGACACGATTGTTACCAATGGAATCCTCAGGTTTTTTACTTTCATATGATGTCATGAATCTTCAATCTAGCTTTAAAATTGAACCTGCTACAACCTAAAGTTGCGTTAATGCGTTAAACAAATTAGTGGCGCTGAATCTAATTTGCGTTAAAGCGTTATTATCGCGTTAAATATGACAGCCCTCATTTTATTTAATTCAATTTGTAAAAAGTCTGACTTCATGTTTTGTCAAGTCTGTCGGCAAGACGACCAGCAAACAACTTTTAACATGCTTATTTTCTGAATGGAGTTTGGATCGATCAGGTCTGTGCGATGCTAACATTGTGGCTGCTCCATCAACACTCCAAAAAATAGTGTCATCTAAATTAGGCATAAATATGGCAGTATTTATTTTATATTTATTTGAATCATTCATTCATTACAATCTCCTTTTGCAGTCAGGTTACTGTACAGATATGAGATACTATCACAGAGCTCTGGCTGCCTAGAGATGGCAGTTTCTCCTCCATTTCTGATTCAACAACGTCATGACGTCGGTGACATCCGTGACGTCAGGAGAATCTAAATGATTTTCTAAATGCGGTATTCCACCCCACTTGTGAGCAAATGTACCTTACTATTCCTTCATCAACGGTTTCTCTCTACCTATATAGCCGTTCCCAGCTGGCCCGTGTTAACATCCATGAAAGCATTATAAAGCTATTTAAACCAGCCGTTTCTACCTTATGTAAGGACCACACTGGGACCAGGAAGTACCCGCCAGTAGCTACCCAATGAGCCCGTAGGACTGTAGAGTGCGATCCGGAATGAAATGTGAATTAGGAACGCCTGTCACTGGTCCCTTTTAAGGGATTCAGTGGGATTATGTCTGCATGGGTGCCCTGGCTGCAGATGAAACACGTCTGGGATGAAAGTAGGCAGTCTTTGCATGCATGCACACCGAGTTGACCGGCCACGCCAATGAGGTATTTAGGCCAAGCGTTGTTGTATTGTTTTTCTCGTGGGTTTAACAGTCAGGTAGCCCCCAACAACCAAGGATTAGATAACAAATGCTGCAAGGTGCTTTTAGAAATGTCTCGGCCACAGACGGATACTAAATCAATAGCAAGGTCTTGATTTTGAAAGAGTCACCATCATGTTTTATATTAATCCTGATAGAAATGTAATTAGAACGTTATTTCAAGGCTGGCCCACATACACAAAGACCTTAAAGGTTGCAGACGCCCACACTGATATTTGATTTTTCACCAGACAGACACAACAGTCAGTGTGTTAGTAGAACTGACCCTACAACAGCTCTTTCATCAGGCTGCCAATAGGGCAGCAAGTTCAGGTCATCACTCCCAACTGACTGCAGACACCAATGGACACTACTTCAATATGCATGAAGCTAATAAGTAGGCTACATAAACGTTATCTTGCACCTTTGATCTCACAAACTCTGTTTCTAATTTGTAATAAGATTAAAACATTCTTCAGTGATGCATTTTTCCAATCCAGAGGAGAGAGCGTCTCTCTCAGCCGGTCCTTAAGCCCCCCTCCAGTGTATTTTGGCTTTTCTATGATATTTCATATTTATTTGAGTCATTTCCTGTTAAAAACGAAGATTGTTGCTAAACTGGGAGTATGATATATGACTATAGTAGAAGCTGAAGGTCAGACGTCGTCCTTTAAGCTTGCGCACTCATGCTTGTTTGAGTCTGAGCAGCAGCAAACTGATAGACCTGTTTATCTGTCAGTTTGTCTTTCTAGTTAGTTAGCTAGTTAGCTGTAGTTAGCTAGCCCAACTTGTTGCATCAGCTAACGGAGGGTTTTCATTTTATCTACATTTTCCTTCACCTTAGTGTAGTGAGTTTACTTACACCGTGGCATTTGTGTGTCTTGTGAACGGGTGAAATCAGCGCAGTAGATTACACAAATTCACACCGGCAGAATTAACAAAACATACCGACTGACTCTCTCACTCGCTCGCTTCTTTATTGTCTCCTCTTGCTGGAGATAAATTAACGCCCCCCCCCCTCTTGTGGTATTCACGACCTCGTAAGTGGAAAGTTTCTGAAAGCTCGGAGGTCACGACTTGTGACGTGTTTGTTGACGTTGTCAGAAATGGCGGAGGCCATGAAAGTTACATTTTAGGTGCATAATAAGTAAATATATTGTAATTTTATTGTAATATTATAATATGTCTGAGGAAATTGTTGATATTCAAAACGGCCTCATCTTTCTCCTCTGTCATTATGCCTTTGTATTTCCTGCATGATGTTACCCACTTGCTAGCTTGCTAAACTGTTAGCCTCTGGTGTTTCTAGACGCCGACAGTAACGTTAAGATTACCGTTGCTTAGCAGCGGCGTTCTCACGACTTAACCACTTGAACGCCAAGCATATCATGTACACGACTTCCCGTGTTGTAAACACAAGCTCACAAGTTTCATTTGAAGGCACCATTATATCACACCCCCATTCTCTGTTTGAGAAAGAACCAAATAACAAGCAGTAAAGCTGGCTGGAGGGGAAGGCTTTAAAGAGTTACACGGTCAGGTCTAACCCTCTAGAGTATATTTTCCTAGTTAAGGAATGATGTAATGATATAATTCTGCAGCGCTTATCACTACCAGGCGTGCAGGGACAACAGCCGCAAAGAATCCCTGACTAAACATTTAGAAAATGCATGGCATCCAGATAGGCGCCTGAGATACCAGGCACAGTGGACAGCGGGGGAGGGGGGGAGAAAAGGAGAGACGGGCGAGACGATTTGTTGAGAAGGGTGAGACAGAAGGGGGACGCAGGACGGGCCTCCACTTAGCGTGTTATGAGTCAAAGGTTCGCCAGGGGTCATGAGCTGCGAGCTCATTCATGAATAAAACAAATCATGTTCTCAGATTCTTGTTCCAAACTCAAACACCCAGCAATAAGTTCCTCTGGGAATACACGGGGTTTATCTTTGAGGCTTATTCTGGGGCTTTTGAGAAAGCATACTGCATGTTTCATAACCATGAAAGTTATTAAACTGGAGGTTGGGCAGAGAGCAGACCAGATTTTCTACCCCTCAGCCCAGGAATATTATCAACAATACTCTGGCTGGAGTCTGTCATTGTCTACTTTCTAATTCAATAATAGAGCAGAAAATCAGGCTTGATGTTTCGCAGAGCTCTCAGAATCATAAAATATGCTCACTCCAAAAAAAAAAAAAGCATTTGTGACAAGTAACAAGGGACAGAGGAGCGCACAAGTGTTGTTAGACCACAGACAGTGTGACAAGCTGATTAAAATGCCCACAGACCGGGAGAGCTAGACCTCCACTCTCTATTCACTCGACCCAGGCACGTCGTCACGACAACGAAGGACGACAAAGGGCTTTCTTCGGCTATTGAGTGCTGTGAAAGAAGAGGCGGCCGTGTGTGTGTGTGTGTGTGTGTCTATGTGTGTGTGTGACTTGGAGGGGAGATGTGGCTGTACAAGCCGTAGGTGGTAATGTATGCTGACCATCCACAAACACATGAATACGCATGCACGTCCCACTGCCACCTCCTTAGCATTCTGCCACACAATGACCATACCAGCGTCCTCGATGACGTGATGCTTCAGCCCGAGCATATGGCCAGGCCCCCCGAACTAGCCACAGACAAGCTATTTAAGCTGGCTTTGTCTTTTTTTTTGTAGACAGAATGCACAGGCCTTTGTCTGTTCAGTTTGCCCGCTTGAGATTATTTTCTCCTTACTATGGTAATAGCTCTGGAAACAAACAGGATACATTCAGTGTATTCGATAGTGGCTTTAAACATCAATCACTGATGAGTGGAATCAAAATGTGTTTCTTCTACATTAGAAGTAAACAGCTCAGATCAGTAGAAGTCCTGGTATATTTGAAGCTTAAAGCAGCAGTAGGCAAGTTGGAGCAAAAAGGATTAAAAAAAAGTTATTTTTTATAAAACGGTCGCTATATCCTGACAGTAGTGAGACAGGTAATCTGAAAACAAAATCATGTGCCTCTGGTGTCCTCCAGTGTCAGATCGGAGGAAAACAACCAATCAGAGCCGAGCTGGAGCCTTGCCGTCTCTGAGCAGCTGTCAATCACTCGCGAACTCCGATCAAACGGTCAAACTAGGCAGCACTGATCAAATATGAATCAATGTTCTGTTACTGTAATGCGTATTTCTTATTTTACAGCTAAACAGTACACTACAAGATATTTCTGAAGACATTTCATGTAGGAAATAGGCATTACAGTAACAAAATATTGATTCATATTTGATCAGCGCTGCCTAGTTTGACCGTGTGATCGGAGCTTGCGAGTTATTGAGAGCTGCCTGCTTTGAATGAACAGCCAATAGGAATCCGAGTAAGGGTTAAATCAGCAGCAACTGGACTTACCCAGGACCTGGGTTCCCCTACCATTCAGCCAGAACTGTAGAAGCTTTTCGGATGAGAACCATGACCTGGATGACTGAGAACCTTCACAAACAGCCAATAGGAACGCTCTCTCTCTCTAAAATGACCTGTGATTGGCCAAAGTCTCCCGTCAAGGCTAGATTTTCTAAAACCTGAAAACAGAGCCATGAGGAGGTGCAGAAGTCTAGTTTTCTCTCAGAACACTTGAATTACAATATGCTGAAAGGTTATTATGGAATTTTTGCTCAATGAAGCCAAAAATATTCTGCCTACTGCTGCTTTAAGGCGGGACTATACTTTACACTACTTTGATCAATTTGGATTGCTTAATATTCATTTCAGGTTGGTTTTAATCTAAAGGAATTGTTCAACATTTTTGGGGGAATATATGTTTATTTGCTTTTTTGCCCATAGTTAGGCTGGATGGGAAGATCAAAACCCCTCTCATATCTTTCATTTAACTATGAAGCTATAGCCAGCAGCCGCTTGGATTAGCGTGGCCCAGTAAGCAAACATAAGCAACTGTACTTCCAGATGTTTTGTACAAGTGCAAGTTTAAGTTTATGATTTTTATTATGTTTTTTGCTTCGTCATCCACTCTTCGTCTTTTTCTGACGTTGTCATTCAATGTGGCCGTCTGGCTGACTCTCCTACGGGTGTCCAGAGAGCTGAGGTCTGTAATTGTGGCAGGATTTGTTGGCTGCTGCCTGTGCTGCTGCTGCAGCTCCAACCCTGTCAACAGGGGCTCTTTCTAAGGATCTGACCACCGGCCACTTAACACGCTCTGTCTTACACACACACACACACAAGATAATGAAAGCACACAACCAGCACTATATTCAAACATGCATTTTTAGATTTATAACAGACATGCTTATTAAGTGGGCATATTTTATTGCACTCCAGGGCCGCTTGGGTCCCACAGACGTTTGCCTGTCCCCGGTTAAAAAGTTAAATCGAGCCTCAGCTGCTATTGTCAATCATTCTCATTCTCTCCCTCTCCCTCTCATGGAGTCCTTTCTACCGCCTGCCTCCTCCTGTCTGCTCTTTCATCCTTGGGCCTGTTGAATGTTGAACTGAAGAATTACGGGCAACCATCAGTTCCAGTTTCGTCATATATTTCCATGACATCAGTAGACTCCTCTCTCTCTCCCTCTTAGTCAAGGTCAGAAGGTCAAAGGCCTTGTTGTCGAATGCTCAGAGCTACTCTCCTCTTATTTTTAACTCCATATAAAGTTAAGAATGTTAATATTAATTTCCACATTGCATTATAATATAGAGGGATTATCAATAATCTACAGTCAAGTCTATTTATATAGCCGAGTATCACAAATTAATTATAATAAGGGTTTCAAAATTAGCTAGGATGGGAATAAATGAAGCCCCAAAGTGTTCAATATTAAAAACCAGGGCTGTCAATCGATTAAAATAGTTAATCGTGATCAATCGCACATTTTTTATCTGTTCAAAATTTAGCTTAAATTAAATTGTATCAAGTATTTAATACTCTTATCAAATTTGGAGTGGGCAAATATGCTGCTTTATGCAAATATATGTATTATTGTAAATTAATTAACACAAAACAATGACAAATATTGTCATTGTAAACCCTCACAGGTACTGCATTTAGCATAAAAAAGATGCTCAAATCATAACATGGCAAACTGCAGCCCAACAGGCAACAACAGCTGTCAGTGTGTCAGTGTGCTGACTTGACTGTGACTTGCCCCCAAACTGCATGTGATTATCATAAAGTGGGCATGTCTGTAAAAGGGAGACTCGTGGGTACCCGTAGAACCTATTTTCATTCACATGTCTTGAGGTCAGAGGTCAAAGGACCCCTTTGAAAATGGCCATGCAATTTGGCCAACCATTTAGCTTAAGCTTGGAGCATCATTTAGCCTCCTTGCCTATCAATGGATTCTTTAGGTTTTTTAGTTTTATCTGATGCCAGTATGTTCACTCTAGCTTTAAAACTCAGCCTGGTACAACATAAAAAACGCCAGTTGCTTTAATGCGTTATTATCACGTTAACTTTGACAGCCCTACTAACAGTTTGGGGCAAAAACTGTTTATATGCAGTATAAATTTGTTATTTTTGGATATTCTAAAATGGTTTATTTCTGGTATGTTCTTTATAATATGACAGTTTTTGCAAAATTAAATTTAAAATGTCGCTATATATCACCTTACTTAGAGTATCGCAATACATCGCAATATATTAAATGGTTACCCTAGTCAGTATCATGATATGTATCGTATTGCCAGATTCTTTACCAATACACTGCCCCAATCATGAATGGCCTTTTTGGCCTTTTGCGTTTTGTAAAAATGAGCTGGTGTGTGTTGAATGACGATCGTGTGTAAAGAATAGACATCATGAAAGTCCATTAGTCTTACAGTTGATCTCAGGTCGTGTGTCATGCTGTACCAAGCAGCTCGGCTTAACACCTGCTTTTCCCAGGGAGAGCCTTACTGTCTCCAGGGTGAAAAGATCCTGTCATAAAACGGGCTGAGCGTGCGCGCGTGTGTGTGTGTGCGCACATGAAAAAGTGTGTTGTGTTATGCTGATGTGTGTGCAGACTCTCTTTCCAAGGGAAGTGGCTTTTATCCTGTGTCCGTTCAGTGCAGCCACTTGCTCGAGGAGCTGTGAAAGGGACACTATTCCCTCCAGCGGCAGACAGAGAGCCCCTTCAGCACACCGGAGGGACGGAGAGAGAGACACCCTCTGTGTCTGCATGTGAACTGAGGGGAGAGAGACGGCCATTGACCCCGGAGAAGGCGACGGAAGTGGAAAGGGGCCAAGCATGTGTACATCTGCCTCTCATAATATTAGCGCTTTCACCGATCTAACTATCTAAATATATAGGGACAGGGTTTTTCCCTGGCTCAATATGAGGTGGAGGTGGTACCATCATCCTGACCGCGGACCCTCTGGGGGGGCCCCCGGAAGAAAATTTAGTATATTTTAAAGTTAAATGCATCAATCTGGTGCACTTTGAAAGCAAAATTAAGAGACTCGATCTTGTATCTCTAGGAGTGGTGGACTGTAGGCTACTCAAATACGGTACTTAAGTACAATTTTAAGGTATTTGTACTTTACTTGTATTTATATCTTATATAACTTTATAGCTCACTTCTACTCCACTAATCTCAGAGGGAAATGTTGTACTTTTTACTTCAATTATTTACTTGCTATGTGGAGATTAAGATACTTAATACTAAATAAAAGTCAACTAATAAACTGTGGTGTATTATTAAGTAGTATATCATTATTAAGCATATAAAGTAGTTAAAATGAGCACGTTTTCCAGCTGCAACATTAAAGTGATGAACACATTAATGCATCAATAATTTGAATACTATAATACACCATAATATATATTATTGTGAAATATATTAATGTGCCGTTCTGCATAATGAGTAGACTACTTTTTATTTTCGGTACTTTAAGTATATTTTGATGCTACTACGTTTGTACCTCAGTAACATTTTGAATGTAGGACATTTACTTGTAGCAGAGTATTACTTAAGTAAAAGATCTGAGAACATCTTCCATCACTGTGCACTGTTTAATCTTGAACTCGTTGGTTGTCACAGCCACAAAGCATCATGGTAGACGAGACGGGGCCTGTGTTTCAAGACGGGCTTGTTGCCAACATCGCCACAGACCCCTGACACACCGAGGACA
>CAKALG010043569.1:0-17826 GCA_916700815.1 Helicolenus hilgendorfi
CAACCAGCACAGTGCAGTAGTTGAGCGCCACCCACAGGAGGAAGTGACAAGCAGCACACCGGGGACACCTTTTAGTCGTTTGCTGCAGGCTGGGAGAGCTGTGACGACTGGTTCAGGTAACAAAACACACACACACACACCCTGAAGTAATGTGCCAAATGCTGAGGTAAATGCACACTTTAGATTGAGGTGTGTTGGCAACAGCATACACAGTAGCTGTAAGCTGATGTTTATTTTCTAGGAGCAGACGGAGGTGACAAACCAGATGATGGTGTTTTTGACATCATCACAGAGGAGGAGGTGAGCGGCGTCTACGACAGTGACTCCCTCTCTTTTGCCACCGCCTGCTCTCCTGGACACAGACAGCAGGGGGCAGCACAGCTGTAAGTATCTCACATGCATTCACTCAGAAGAGGCACAGAGAGTTGGTAAACTATGATATGAGAGATTAAAACCAACCACGGAAGTAGATTTTCTATTTACAACATGGCACCTTCAAAACAATCTGTTCAGTCTATTCCACATTTAGTTCTCACAATCATAAAAATGGAAATGTTTGCAGCAATTACAATTACAGTTGTCTTTTCAGCTTTAACAGTTTTCTAGATGCATTGCCTAAAAAATGACTTAAAAAAATGACACTACTATGTGTGTACTTTTAATGCTATGTGTATGTTTTGTGTACTCTGTGAGCCACATCAAAGTCTTGCTCCATTACCTAGAGATTGACGATACTGTAAAATAATGTCTGATTCACTTTATTTTATTGTGTACAACTTGTAATTCCAATGGAATTGATCAGATCTTTTGACACTTGAAAGTGAAAATAATTCTCTACAAAATGTATGTATAAATGTAAACTATCCTTCACTCTTCCTAGAAACAGCAGTGCCAGTGCAGGAGACCTCACATCAGAAGATACTGAGGACCTCAGTGCTACAGTACAGGATGCAGAGATCTGCCTGCTAAAGTCTGGAGACCTCACGTAAGTTTCACATGCAGTGAAAGTGACATTGGAAAAATCCTGGGTGCAGCAGAGTTGTGTTTACGCGTGGATGCGGTCACAAGGTCAGACGTGAAACTTTCAGGAGAAGTTTCTAATAGATTATTTTGGTGAAAACGTTGCACTACATCTCAAAACGGGAAGTGAAACATGAAGCTGATGCATGTGTGGCATTGATCGCTTCCCTAAATGTTACTTGGTACATGTTGTGGAACTTCTGTTTCACTTTATTGTAATTTGGAGCAGGTTTGTTAAGTGAGTATAGGGAAAGCTTAACTGACTTGTGTCAGCAGGTACCTGCCTCTGTCAAGTGCTGTTGAGCAAAGCGCTAAATCCTATCCCCAAAAACTAAAATATATTGTGAACTTTTAAAGGGGAGCTCCATCAATTTTACTAATCATAGTCTTGAGTGCTACTGCATGTGAAAAAAGTTGTATAAAGCCTTTTGTGGCTCCGGAGGGAGCTGCAGAAATAATGATGTCACTTGAGTCAGCGTCAGTTGGAGCTGACGACTACGAGCTTGAAAAGGTTAAAAAAAAACTGCAGGTGTGGAATCGGAAAGAAGTGAGCTTACCAGACCTCATCTCTACCTGGGGCTATCAGCTCGATAACATTGGCCTCTACTAGCATAACACACCTGTGTCTCCAACTGAAGTGTCAGCGTTTGAGTTGCATTGTGCGTAATGTACAGTAGGTGACGCGTGGAGTAGAAGAGACGATATCTCTGGTTCCGCTTCATTGATTTTTGTACCGTTTCATTCCCTGTGCTGTAGGCTCTCCGTCCCCTTCACGGTGGATGACATCTCGGGGTTTGGGGACAGCTCCCGAGAGCTCTTCATCAAGTCCAGCTGTTACAGCACCATCCCCATCACCATGAGCGGTCCCGGTCCTACGGTCTCGTGGACGTTCACCTCTGAACCGAAGAGCATCTCCTTCAGTGTGGTCTACAGGGAGAGTACAGACACTCCACTGGAGCAGGCCAAGGTGAGACACCAGTACTGTATGTGAATGAAGTACTGTATATCAATGAAGGGAGCATGCATACAAAATACCTCCTCTTTAAGGGCAAATTACATTTTCCCTCACAGCAAAATGAGTCGGGACAGGGCAGTGACTAAATATGTGTTGAAAGCCGAAAAACAGCACAAAGACCACCTGCAAAGACTGAACTGATTCAGATTCGATAAAATGCTTGTCATTCTCTCACCCTTTCAGATCTCTACCTAATGTATGCAGAAATATATATATATTCTCTGCTGTAGTTATAAATGTCAGACAAGATTTCTATCCTTGGCTCTCCGCAGGTCTTGATCCCACTGACTCGCTGTAACTCCCACAAAGAGACGATCCAGGGGGAACTGAAAGTCAGAAACGCTGGAGAATACACACTCGTCTTTGACAACTCTTTCTCCAGGTCAGTCAGGAGTTCACTGTTTAGCACAAACTATTATTAGTAACATAAAACTACTATTACTACATAGATGTCAAAACTAGACAGGAAGGAACATAACGAAACCTTTCCTCTGTTTTTCCTGTTAATCAGGTTCATCTCAAAGAAAGTGCTGTATCATCTGAGTCTGGACAAGCCCGTGGTCTACGATGGAACTGACCTCCTCTGAACTTGACCGAAAGGAGGAGAAGCAGGTGTGAAACTGACTTTTGAAACACTCAGGGCGTATGAGCTCATGCGCATACTGTAGTTTCAAGACAACTGGGTGGGAGTCTACTGACGTTGAACCAACCTCAATGAAAGGTTCTGACATTTTAAAAATACAATGAAGTAAAACAATGTTACACTATTGATTATGAGCATGCACTAAACTTTTATAAAAGACTGATGTTGTAGTTTAAATGTAGCATTTAGGGTATCAAACTTCACTCCAAGATGACTGGAGGATTGTTGCATATTTGTGTGTGTACGTGTGCGCATACAGTACAGGTTTGTCATACAGATTTAGCTCCTGTAGGCAACTTTCTTTACTGCATCCTTGCAGAAGTCTTTTTTTTTTTTTCTTTAACATGAGGTGCAATTGTTTGATAAATCACGGTTTGTTCTCATTATTTGCCTCATCTCATAAAGTAAGGCTGCTGTCTTTTAAAATGGGATTAATGTGCTCCGCGCACAAAAATACATTTCCCACAAGGAGTGGGAGATAAATCCTCGATGTGTCGTTGTATGTTGTGTTATCAACATTCGTCATGATTTAATAAATGTCCCAGAAAATTAAGTGAAAAAATGTTTATAAATAAAAGAACCAGACAGAAATGTCTGTATTTTATTTATCTAGGGAATAAAAAATGTGACAAATCATAAAAAAAAACATAGAAATACAATATTGCCATGAATCATATCCTGCTTATTGATTAGCAACATTACCCACAATGGCCTAATACACTCAGAGATATTAAAGGGAGGGTTAACACACTATGAATGGTTGAGCAAAAATCTCTGACAAAATCTCGTCGTCACACAGAATCTATCGTCATATCGTTCAACAAGGAATATATTACATGAATGAGACATGACGTGAAACGAGAAGTAGACTGATGTTGAAAAGACTACTAGAAAGCTAACTCTAATTGAACTCAACCTTAACTGAAGTTGCTTTACTTTCTTAAATGTACCATTAGCATATTAGTTAGCTTTTCATGTAACTAAATCTTTAAATCGGTGTGTTTGGTATCAGGCTGTTGCAGAATTAGTATTGGTGTACAAAGCATGTACTGTAATGTGTTTCACAGTTCATGCTCATTTCACAGTCCGTACTGTATCTTCAAGATCGTTGCCTTTTCAGCTGTCGGAAATTACAAGAAACGGATTTGTTGTGTTGCAATCATGATGAAGCAGAACAGAAAGAAGAAGGACTTCTGCGAAAGCTGCAGTACCGCCAAATCATCGGGTTTTAATTGTCTTCGGGAAACAGGCTTTAATTCAGTTGCTGATGATTGCAGTTGAAGATTCCTGTGCATGCAAACACTAAGAATATTTCCCTGTTTAAACCCTCGAGGGTAAAAAAAAGAGGGAGCACATACAGTATCAAAATGGAAGTGTCAGTGCTTTAAATTTTTAGTTTTTACTTGAATCGTCACTCATGTTTTAACAAACAGTGAAGATTTAGCATTAAACTTAGCGAAGATAAGAGCTGCAATGACATTTTCTCATGACATGCATAAAGCCTTTAGATGATAAAACGTTTGTTTTAGAGAAACAAACAATTATAATACAGAATTGTTTTTATTTATAGAGTGCTTTTCTAGATGGGAAGAGATGTTTGTTCTTACAGTTGTTTACTGTTGCTGTGTGATGTTCTAAATAGAGAGGTGAAGTCCCTCCCCTTCCGGTTGACCCCATGAAACCTAATTTTGGAAAGAAAATATGTATTGTAGTCAACGGGGAGAGACAAATATATTTTTTTAATTACGTTTGTATTGTGCCATGAATCACACACAGGAATATGATGTTTGTCAATTTAAAACATAATTTTGCACGTCAAGAAAGTCAGTTTGTTGTAGGTTTGTCGTAGTATCATTTAGTTTTATGTGAAACCGCTCCGTGGACTAAATCTCATCTCACACAATATACAGTTTATATGAATTTTGAATTATTGTTTTAATTGACAAACATCATGTGTGTGATTCATGGGGCATTCAAACGGGATCAAATAACTATTTGTCTCTCACCGTTGATTACCGTTCATATTTTTTCCGAAACAGTGTGCTCCAGGAACTTATACCACCCTGGGTTCCCTCGACAAAAGGCCAATGGGATTTTTCCATTGAGTTTTGGAGTATTACAGAATTTGTGATACTTAAACGTTTTGTTCAGTAAGAAAATCTCCACAATTGAACAGCACTTTTATGATTTTTGAAGTGTAAATGCAATCACCAAAAGCAAAAAGCTAACGTTGGGCTATAAACAAACTACAACACAGTGGCATGAGCGTGAGTTGTTAACAACCACCTTTTTTTTAAGACGCGTAAAAGCTTCAAAATTAACGAGCGGGGTATTTATTGATGTATTTCATATTTTAGAACAAAACGTTAAAATATCTTAAGCTTGTGTTAACCATAGATCTTATTTCAGGCATCAACCCATTGACTTTGAGACAAGGGAACCGGAAGTGCTAAAATACTAACTGATCTCTGTATTTTAAGACTCATTCCTTTAGCGCTCTATAAGGTCCCATGGTGGTCCACAGGAAGGGGCGAGACTTTGACTCTTTGTAAATTCTGCAGTGTGTCAAATATGAATCTCAGCATACAGCCTTCAAATAATCCAAAAATCACTTTTATACTTTGTCTTATATGGACCGATATTTGAAGGCTTCAATGTTAATGTTTAATGTACCTTTTTGTGTCTTCATCTGATTATACTGTAACATTGCTTTGCTATTCAACAGTGAATTGACAAATTCCCAAATGTCTTCCACTATTTTAAAACCGTTTTGTAACTTATATTTTGAACATGACAGGAGGAAGAAGGTTACGAAAATGACAAATGAAATGTGTTATACATATCTGAGTAAGAAGAGTGACATGTTGCCAAATATATTGGGGGAAGCATTTGTCTATTTTATTGTTCTTGAATGGGAGTTTCTATTTAAAGGCATTGCAACATGACTGCTGTATAATGCACTTTTGAAAGGGCTTTTTGTTGATCTGTATCGCATCAGCCTTTGTGCCAGTTGATGAATGTTATTTCTTTTCTTTTCATTTGTATCTAGAGTGTGTGTGTGTGATTGTAGATGTTTACTGCTGGATTTGTCAGAGGGAAGCTGTCACTCTCTGACTTAACCTGTAAATGATTGTTGACAAATGTTTTATTGAAATGTAATTTACACACTAAAGATTTATGATAGAATGGATTTAAGACTGTGGACAAATAAATAAGGATTGTGTGATAACTCACGAATGATTTACAATATCACGATGCACAATTATATTGTTTAAATTGATAATAACACACACATACTAACTTTACACTTTACCATGTGTTTATTTCATATCGGCTATTTATTTATTGAATTACCAGAAAACATATATCGTGATATATATCTTTATCGAGATATGAAATGACCTATATCGGGATAGAACATTTTGGCCCTATCACCCAGCCCTAGTATTTCAATCCTAATACGAGCAACTAAAGACAATAAAATAAAAAAGACAGAACAAGAAAATAAGCTCTAGAATCATACAACCAACTTGATTATGTGAATGTTAACATGAAACTAAAAAACCAAAGGAATTCATTGGTACCAACCATGTCATACTAGCTTGTCATGAAGGAGGTTAAATAATGCTCCAAACTTGCGCTAAATTTTGGCGAGGAAAAAGTTTCATGGCCATTTTCAAAGGTGTCCCTTGACCTCTGACCTCAAGATATGTGAATGAAAATGGGTTCTATGGGTACCCACGAGTCTCCCCTTTACGAACATGCCCACTTTATGATAATCACATGCAGTTTGGGGCAAGTCATAGTCAAGTCAGCACACTGACACACTGACAGCTGTTGTTGCCTGTTGGGCTGCAGTTTGCCGTGTTATGATTTGAGCATATTTCTATATGCTAAATGCAGTACCTGTGAGGGTTTCTGGACAATATTTATCATTGTTTTGTGTTGTTAATTGAGTTCCATTAAAAAATATACACTGCATTTGCATAAAGCAGCATATTTGCCCATTCCCATGTTAATAAGAGTAATAAATACTTGACAAATCTCCCTTTACGGTACATTTTGAACAGATAAAAAATGCATGATTAATTTGCAAATTTGTGATTATTTAGCGATTAATCGCGATTAACTATGGACAATTTTGCGATTAATTGTGATTAAATATTTTAATCGATTGACGGCCCTAATTTGTATACATTTACGTTTTATTTCCTAATACCTGTGACGTGATATTCATTAAAAATACTATTTTTTACCAACAAAAAATGATACAATGCACAACTTAGGAAGGCCACTAGCAATTACAGTTGCTGGCAGTATGTTTTAATTTTTTTGCAGCTGTAATCAGCTCCCTCATGTGCTTTGTGCTTTGCATTGTGGGACAATAGTGTCCATCAACAGCACACTCAGAAGTCAGTTTTAGTATGCGTATACTGACTTTTTTCTTTTTTTTGTCACTTTTCCAATGTGAACACACTAGACACAAAACCTGCTTAGATTTAGTAAGTATTTGGGACAGAGCTAATGACTTGTTATTTTAAGGATCACAGTGTGTGTGTGTGTGTGTGTGTGTGTGTGTGTGTGTGTGTGTGTGTGTGTGTGTGTGTGTGTGTGTGTGTCTCTGTGTGTGTGTCTCTGTGTGTGTGTCTGTGTGTGTGTGTGTGCACATGCTTGCTTTTACGTACCAGCCTCCTCGCATGCATCGTGTTTTTCTGAGCAATCATGAGTGTATCGTGTGTGTGTGTGTGCACAAGGTATTGTTCTTGCAAGGTGTCCGTCTGAGAGATAGTGTTTATGTCGTAAAGGCCATTCTGTTTCTCAAGGTTAATGATCTCATTGTAAATCATGTCACATCCACCTATCCCTCCTCCTCCTCCTCCATGACTCCTCTATCCTGCTTTCCTCTCCTCCTGCCTGCTGCCTTCACTGACTCTGTCATTCCCACATGCACATGTGTGAATGTGTGTGTGTGTGCTGAATGCTAATGCAGCACAGAAAACACGCACATACCTGTAATCAATTCACAGATGGGGACATTCATACATAAGCATGCAGGGGTAAATGCATTCTTGTGCATGCATTTATTTCTATACAGCATTCTTCCATCTCAAGCAATATCACTTCCCGCTCACATGATTCTCTTCACCCACTCACCCACTATAATATAATATGATGAAGAACACGCCTTCACCTCTCCCCTCCTCAGTTGTGGATATTTTGTATTTGACAGTTACACAGGAATTTGCAACAACTTGTCAGCGTTGAACTTCCTTTTTCTTGTAAAAGAAAAAGAGAAACACTTTATTATCGGCGCCTTGCAGCTTGTCAAAGCCTCCCTCTGTTCAAACAAAAGATGTAAGACTTTTCGCAACGTTTCTTTTCCACAGAAAATCAAAGAGTGCAAAGTGTCAGCCACGTTGTCTTTGTCTGTGTCACCTGAAATGTGTCAGAAATCATTTTTCTAGAGTGCTCTTGTGTGAAGCGATGTGCTCTTCACAGTTTAACCCCTCTAGTCAGTGGTTGACGGAGACATAATGAAATAATTACAACCACTAAAAGACTTAAAAATAAAAATACTTCATGATTTTCTATTTTTATTCATCATATAACTTCTAAACGTTTTCACTTGTGTACTCTGTTTTCTTCCAACACATTTATAATTTGTAATAATAAGATGTGTTTCTGTTTCACTGCTACCGTTTGGGGACGAATGAAGAAGTGAATGATTGAATAGTTTCATAAACCGCAAAGGGCCAGTGATTACTAAAGTAATTTATTAAAACAACAGTTCATATTTTATTCATTTTGCATTTAGATAAATAGTAAACACATCCTTGAACAAACTAGTGTTCAGTATGAAAAGCAATCCTGCGCGTTTTTGTGTTCTCTCTCAAAATCTGTTGAAAATGAGAGCAGGCTTTGTTTCATAATATCCACCAACTGCATGGTTTTCAAAAGCTTAATCCCAGGGACAGATGGGGGACATGAAAGGGGCGAGTGTAAAAGGTCATGATGGTAAATTATAGATGATTTCGATCTTTAAAACTGGAATCATTTGTACCTTTTTGTACACTGAGAATTAACCTGCTAAGGGGACCCTTAGCAGATAATAGGGAAGAAAGACTATGAGCCCATGCAGAGCCTGTACGAGCAGACTCTTAACTTCTAGTAGACTTAAAGGACCAGTGTGTAACATTTAGGGGGATATATTGACAGAAATGGAATATAATATTGATAAGTATGTTTTTTTTTTTAGTGTATTGAACCTAATAATCGTTGTGTTTTCGTTACCTTAGAATGAGCCGTTTGTATCTGCATAGGGAGCGGGTCCTCATCACGGAGTCCGCCATGTTGCTCCGCCATGTGTAGCCCAAAACGGACAAACTAAACACTGTTAACTTTTCCTGCTTGGGCCGGAATCCACTTTACTCACTCCCGCCGCCCTCCCTCTCTTGCTTCACCACTCAATTCCCACTTACACACACCCATTCTACACACTTACTCTTACAGTAACTGGCTTTAGAGAGGGCCATTCGCGTTTTTGCGTCGGCCACTGTAGCAATCTTCACGGGAGAAGTTGCAATCTGCAACCTCACCGCTACATACCGCCAGATCCTACACACTGTTCCTGTAAGCATCTCCAAATCACAGCTGCAGATGAAGTCTCGGGCGGCGCGCTCTCCACAGTAACACTCCCAGTTTGAGAGCTCTCATCCTATTTAAGCTTTCCCCTCAGACACCTTAACATAATCTGTACCTGCGTGACACTGCATTATCATAACTGAATAAAGATGGGTCAGAGTGAGTTGGCAGCCTCTCTGTGTGCAGAGGGCACAGCAGCACTCATATGAACTTGCCACTGTGCCCCTGCAGTGTGTGCATGAATGTGTGTGAGTATAGCTGCACAGGCATCCTGATGTGTGTTTGTGAGTGTACCGCCATCTGTCCGCTCACTGTGTATGTGTGTGTGTGTGTGTGTGTGTGTGTGTGTGTGTGTGTGTGTGTTTCCTCTCTCTACAATTTCTCTCCTCAGGCTTCGCAGCCCCCCTGTAGCGGTAATGGCAGGTCGTGTTGGCCCCTCTTAGACGGTTAGCTCCTGTCAAACATAGTTTCACCCTAACGGTTTCAGCTCCTGCTGCAGCGGGACCCTCCATCACAACAAGCCTGTCAGAGACTTTCCCCACACAGCAGCAGATCTTGTTTCCTCCACTTGACTCCTCTTCTTTTATTTATTTTTTTACTCTCTCCATTTCCCCCTGATGCCTGTCTTCTTTTTGCCTCATGCTTGTTCATGATACTATACATACGTACATGCATTCAAACAAACATGAGCTTTCTCTCTTTCATTCATTCAACCTGAAGCTCAGTTTTGATTATGAAGGACAATATAGTGGAAGAAGTATTCAGACCCTTTATTTCAAACCTTTATTAACAATGGCCACTTTGGGACAAAGGAAACAAGTTGTGAACACAGCATTGACATGTTGTCTCCTTTTAAGTTTATTACACATCCAGCAGGTAGGGAGCAACATTAGCTTTCTATTGTAGTCATGTTTGTATCCACCTGATGAGTGTAAGTCCAATATTCACTCGCTTTTAGCTCTGTTTTTGGTCTCCACCAACAACTTTAGCTAGTGTAGTCCAGGTAGTCACTAACTGTGTCTGTCTACCGTTTGGTGAGCAGGTTGCTAAAAAAACATCTGCCTGCCGCAGCTATAAATGACCCTATGAGAGTGCAATGAACTGAAACCCTATAAGGTTCATCACTATAAATGACCCTTGTCATATTTTATTAGTATAAAAATATTGAATATAGCTGCTTTAAATAAAGTACAAAAATGTATGCGATAGCCGGAACGAAAGTCACACGGGACGAAAGTAACAAGGAACGAAAAGTAAGTTACACAGGACGGAAGTAACGTCCAATTTTCTCCGAGCCCATCAAGTCTGATACGCCTAACTACGCCAGTATGTATACAGCACGCAACACGTACTAGAACTATGAAAAATCACATGGATACGTCATACTGTCGCGGCGTTTCACCTGGAGAGCTGTTTAGGAAAAGTAAATTCACACAAGCGGTAATTTTTTTGAATAACAAGTTGTGTCATGACAAACTCAAGCCCAACAGGCAACAGCAGCTGTCAGTGTGTCAGTGTGCTGACTTGACTATGAATTTGCCCAAATCTGCATGTGATTATCATAAAGTGAGCATGTCTGCAAAGGGGAGACTCGTGGGTACCCATAGAACCCATTTTCATTCACATATCTTGAGGTCAGAGGTCAAGGGACCCCTTTGAAAATGGCTATGCCAGTTTTTCCTCACCAAAATTTTGTGCAAGGTTAAAGCGTTATTTAGCCTCTTTCTCAACAAGCTAGTATGACATGGTATCAATGGATTCATTTGTTTTTTCTAGTTTCATATGATACCAGTATCTTAACCCTGGCTTTAAAACTGAGCTTGCTATATGCTCCGAAAGATTGAGAAATTAGTGGCGTTAAAGCGGTTTTACGTTAACGCGTTATTATCACGTTAAGTTTGAAAGCCCTATTAAGTATGTTTTCTTTAGTGTATAATCACCTGAAATAAGGATTGTTTCGTTTTCGTTACCTTAGAATGAGCCGTTTCTATCATACTATCTACATATTTAGTTACTTTCCACCACTGATGAGAGATGTGAGTCAGTGGTGGTGACCTCATCTCTCTGCATTTCTCCTGCAGTGGTCGCCGACTGAAGTATCATTACTGCAGTATTTTCAGAGCAGTGTCACCAGCTCCTACATCTAAATTTGTGTTTCTTTGCCGCATGTATCAGATGAAGTAGTGATATGTTTATCTCCCCCCCCTGGCTCTTTATGATCCATCGTGTCTGGAGTTTTTGTTTCTGTAGTTACGACCCTGCAGCCTCTTAGCCAGCCTTGTCTGGGTTGTTATGATGAATGTGGAAGAGTTACAGAAGGCTGGGGATACAGATCCAGCAGGGTGATCACTAACTGAAACACATTCATGATGAGATGCAGGACGGAGTAATCTATATAATGTATGTATATATGCGTGTCTTTATATACAGTATTTGTATGAGTGACATAGTATGTGCAGTAATGCATTGATCCACCCACAAATCCCCACCATCTTAAATCACATGTAGATGGAAAAGAGCAGAGGGGAGGAGGAGGAGAGAGGAGAGTGGGGGGGCATAGTTGTTCATTACAGCCTTTCTTCTATCTAGAGGTAGATAGTGAAATGGTAGCTTGATGGCCACTGTTTCCATGGCAACTCAGTTAGAGCAACCTCCGCCCACAACATCTCAAAAGATCAGAGATGTTATTTTTAAAGTAACATAAGACGAGATGGTGTCTAAAGAAAATCGTGAATTCTCATACAGAACAAAACCTGACACATACAGTGCGTGAATACATTTGTACAAACAGTACAGTGCATATTTTTTGGGGATGAAGTGCAGTGAAGAGGCCACAGCATCTGTGTGTCTGTGTGGGACTTTGATTGGAGCAGGGTCACTGCACAAACAGGCAGTGGAGAAGCTGAAAAACCGTGACATTCACTACCTGCTATGACGTTATTCTGAGAACAAAACAGCAAGTTTTACTTTCCTAAATGTGAATATTTGAACTGCTTGTTGCAGCTTAAAAATACATAGATGTAAAATTCCCTCTGTTTTAATAACTCTGTCTTTGCAGCACTTCATGACTGCTTTATTGGCATGATATAAAATATTCGAGATGACTTTACACTTGGCGGCCTCAAGTGGCACAACGTGATAACAGTATTTTTTTGAAAATTTGAACTTGTTAGAACTGAATTTTGTTTCTCTTCAAGTTGAAAATTAGGAAAGTGGGAGAATATTTAGGTGTTGATGCAGCCGGTTCAGCTATGAGTGGTCCCTTTATTTATTTGTGTGGATAAAAAAATGCAGAAAGATCTGTATTTTACCAGATTTCTTGCAATCTGAACATCAGAAGTGTTTGCTCTTCTGTGTTGTTTTGAGTTTAACTAAATAGTAGTGTATATTTAAAAAGAAATGTAATATCGGTAACTTGGAATGAATAATATTTGCTTGTTAGAAATGCATATATGAACTAATTTAATGCTGGTAAAAAGCCTTTTGACACTGTCTCTCCTTCTTCCTACAGTATGTGGGGTCATAAAAGGTTGCAGCTTATCCCAGCATGCATTGTGTGGAAGTCAAGCTGCAGGTCAGTCCATGTCTTTTGTCATTATCTATTAAATGTGAAGCAAATTAAGCACATAATCAGACCTTTACATGAGGGGTTGTGCGAGAGTGATCACATGGTGCTGGTGGGTGAACAACCCCAACCCAAGAAGAATGTGTGTGTGTGTGTGTGTGTGTGTGATGGTCGTGGATATAAAAGTCAATTTATCGCAATTAAAGTATGCAGGTTTTACTGCACTGTGAACAACGGCGATGGAGAGCAACATAACATATAAAGTAGTTACATTTTTTACGTTAAAAACAGCAGTTGACAAATTCGTACAAAGTCCACCCAGTAGCTGGATCTTTTGGTTATATCACACGTTACCCAGTTTTGTTCTGTACATGTTAAAATTTCCATTTTCTGAGCAAGTTATGGATGGTATACAGTTTAGGCTGAAAGTTGAAAACTATTTGTTGGGATATTTTATGCCTTTATTAATGGTTGACGGTAGACAGGTGACAGGAAATGGGGAAGAGAGAGAGAGGCAGGGATTGACATGCAACAAAATTCCCCAATCAGACATGATCATGGCCTGCTGCTCACATACATTGTTCATAGCTACACATTTGAAAAGTAATACACTGTAATTTGTATATAACCCACATAATCAAGTCATATGCAACCCACGTAATTGTGAGCCAGGAGAGGTGACGTAGTATAAAGAGGGATAAAGTGTGTGGAGGAAGGAGGCACGGGGTGGATGAGTGAGTCCGAAAACACAGGACTTTCATCCAAGACACGGCTGTTCGTGTCCTGTGTAAAACCAGAAGTCCACATTGACTTATTTGTTATGTACCTTCCGTACTAAAGTAACACTACTTCTGAACTTATTTTAACCCAAACCACGATCTTTTCCTAAACCTAACCAAATGTTTTTTTTTGTCTAAGCAAATTAAGGGCTGGATATTTGTATGAAAACGCATGGAAAATAACAAAATGTATGAGGATATGTTGATCAGGGACACTGCAGCCCATGGTCCGCATCCCAAATCCTAAGGGCCACTAAATTTCCCAAAATCTATAAAAAATTTATCAAAATGTGATTTTTTTTGTCTCCTATTAGTTCCTGAAAAGACATGCTAACTTTCTGTTTAAGGAAGATGTTTTCTGTTTGTCTGCTCAGTGTTCAACTAAGTTTTTTGCCACTAACATGCTACAAAATGTGCCTCTCTCCTGAGTTTTTCTCTTTTTTCTTATGGGCCCCTCCCATGTTGGGATGTCTTGATGTTCTGTACCACATACAGTGAGGCAAAGCAGAACAATAAGAGTCCCTCTCTGTGTCTCCGGCTGCCTCTTTTCAGTAATGGGCTTCAGATTGGTGCACACCGCAATTCCAATGTAGCCCTGCAGGCTCCTCCGTGGACACACTTGCCAGCATGTGTTTCCATGGAGACGCAGTTTGTTCACGCGCCCCTGCAGCCTGTGTCATTGACTTCAATTAGTGCAGAAGGCCGTCTTGCCTAAGCACATACTTACACAGAGAGCCGTGCTCAAAGGGTTGGAGAAAATTGTCTGAGGAGATCTGAGGGTGTGGGATACGTCGGAGAGGACTTCAGGGCCACAGAGAGGCTTCATGGTGTAATGGCATTCATCTAAATATGGGGAGATTGTCAAAACAAAGCGAGAGACATTTCAATTTAAACTGAGACCCCATCATGACATCACTGCGAAGCAATAAACGATAAAAGCTGTCCAGGCAAATCACGTTTCCCTTAGATCACAACTTACAACAAAAACACTGTGTAGATTCTTGTTACTACAGCCGATAATCTGTTAAACCCCTCATTCTGAATCTCAAGCTGCTAAATGAAGGAACAAGACCTTCTTTCAGGACAAAATTATACAAATTATACTTTTTTAAATTGTGCCCTGGTAGGAACATTTAGTTCAGCTGGTACAGCTGCTCGCATCCGCCATTTGTCACTAGATTTAATGCATCAGTCACAATATTAAAACTCTAGGCTATACAGACAATTAAACTCCCACCACAACCAAGTTCTGCTCCGGGCATAAGCCAAATGGATTTTTGTTCTGCGAAATACTTCAGCTTCAGAGGAACTCAATGATGAACTTCTTTGGTTCTTTTTTCTGACATATTTTGTTATTTTGCTTTGTTGTTGTACTTCCTTTTTACAGTACTCAATGGTACAGATATACACAGACATTATCTATTCACATAATGTCTGTGTATATTTGTGCATTTCATTTCAAGTGGCTTCTCATAGCATGTGCTCTATTACGAGCTTATATCTTTGCCCCCCCCCATTGTCCCTCCATGTTTCTTATTTCAGGAGTACTCAGCCATCTCCTGTTACCAAAAAACAGTGCTGAGTTTGAGACATGTTGCCTTTACCTATCAGTATATTTTAGCCACTTACAGTATGTTTGCTTGGTTTTTTTTGCACATTAGTAGCTCTGAATCTTTTCAATATTGCAAAGCCATGTCTTGTGTTTTTATGATTCTTCAATCTAGTAAGGAACATTTTAAAAATATGAATTTAGTAGCTGTGGGCGTTGGATCTCAACACTACTTCAGTAAAGGTGTGGCCCTAATAGTAAACAACACAAAGAGTCTACAGCAGCTCTGTGAAGCCATACGTAGGCAAAGCAGTGCTTTGAGCTAAATGCTAATGTCAATTCTAACATGCTCACAATGTTGATATTTAGCAGATACAATAGTTACCAAGTTCAACATCTTAGTATTCTAATATTAATAGAACTAAACACAACGTATAGCCGACGCTGATTTGTTTATGAAGTTTCAAGATAATCAATCCAATAGTTGTCAAGATTTTCCCTTCAAACCGAAGATGTCAACCTCGTGGTGGCACTCAAGGAAAAGTCATGGAACCCCAAAGTCATCCGAATACATCATCTGGGAACCAAAGAACCATATATGTCTGTGCAAAATTTGCAATGACCTGCTGGTGGAGCTAAATGAAATGTTAAGTGATCACCAAAGTCAGTGGGCTTCATCCAACGGAGACCATGACTTTTTTTTTTACAAATTTCATGGCAATCCGCCAGTTGTTGAAATATTTCAGGTTGAATCAAAGTGGACCTTTTGACTGACCGATATGGCCACCCTTAGAGCTATACCACCAGTCTGGATGTCATTCTGCAGCTTTAGGACAATTGTTGACATGAGTGTGGTTTTCAAAACATCCAGTTGGTCTGTTCCAGGCTTTGTTTCCCAGTAGGTAACTCAAATTCCATGTAGACAGACAACAAACATTGCTGGCAAAGTGGTGGGATGTGCCTTTAAAGTGATTCAACCTTGACTCTCCCAACTCATTACAAGCACACTCCCAGGCTGCATCTGTAATTACCGTGAACAGGTGCATCACTCAGCCGCATCGCTGTGGAGTTAGAGATTTAATTTAGAGATGCTGCCCGGGATATTAACCCCGCTAATTACAACAACGCGCTCCACGTTGAACCATGGGGATGAAACGTTGTGGACCTCAGGGCGAGGAAAAGCACACAATTACTTTCGCTTTCATTCTGAGGGGAGTACAGGTGGGGAGGACGTGGTGTTTACGCAGAGCGAGGCCTCCTAATTCAGCTTTTTGTGTGCAAAATTGTGTGATTGTCAGAGATGATGGGTTTTTTTGAGGATGGAATCATCTGAACAGAAGGTTTGGAGTTTAAGCAGAAGATTTAAAGGATTCGTCACCACTTAAAGGGACTGTTTGTAACTTTTTAAGCGTATAAATGTATCGGGTTGGGAAACATGGCCGCTGTCTCGTCTCCTGCTTGCCTTCACTAACATAGCACGCGCGTTCTCGCGTTCTCGCTCCACCTCTAGACGTGAACGTGCGCTCACTCCAAAATGCAGAAGAGTTAGTTTAGCTCTGAGAATATCTAGTGAATGTACAGTGAAAAACTAATGACATTCCCATCAGCCTGACCTGTACTTTGTGTTTTGCGCTAAATAGTTAATTAAATGTTGGCAAACCAACAACACCGCTATGTCCAGTACAGGCTCTCAGAGCAGTTAGTGTGGATATAGACTCTTTAGACACGGCTGATGACATGGCTAAACATTTAAATTAGTGAGCTACTTGGAAAAAGCCGGTGATCAGACTTGTAGCTGTTATTTTTTAATTTTAACATAATTTAGCAAATTTCCAAATAAAAATGTTATTTGGAGGTACACAAATAAATAATTGATGTTCTTCTTTGGTTTTGTATAGGCGTTAATAGAAGATGTCTTGATACGCTAGAGCACCACTCTCAACTGGTTCCAATATCCCATCCAAAAAGTACAAAAGTTAAATAATGAATCAGTAGATGAAAATTCAAACCTCTCACATTATCAGTAATTCATAAAACTGCATTTTTTGCTGGAGAGGAAAGATCCTGGGAAAGTTTAAAGCTCCTACCAACAGTGGTCTGTTAGGAATAAAACAAAGAGCAGTGTGACACATACAGTATTATTTCTTTGGACTTGAACCGAAAGAGGAAAGAGCTCCATTTATTTATTTTGAAAGTCAAATTTCATCAACAGAAAATCCAAGGATAAAGCCTTCACAGAACTCACACAATGGCCACTAAACCAAAGATGCCAAAATTTAACAAAAAGTCATTACATTTTGTATGCTCCCCTGCACCAAGGGACCTTTGAAGAATCCTTTGAAGTATTTTGATGTTTTTCAAAACTGCATCTGTATCCTATGACTGTCTCTCGGAACACTTCATTTCATGTGCATCTGCGTCAGAGTATTTTTTTTTTCATTGGAAAACAGAATAGGGTAATACTGTAGCTAGTCCTGTGATCTTTTATTCATCCATTCGTCCTCTTTTCCTCACTTCTCGCCTCCGCACCAGGGAGCTCAGCATCTGACAGTGTTCACTGAAAACCACCAGCTGGAGTGACAACAAGAGGAGAGGAGAGGAGGAGGTAGGAAA
>CAKALG010043570.1:0-16332 GCA_916700815.1 Helicolenus hilgendorfi
GGACGCATGGAGGAAGCTGCAGCGCCGTTTACATGGCTGAACAGCCATCGGAGGAGAGGAGGAGGCTTCGGCTCCACTCAGGTAACGCAGGACGAGTCTGGTGGCTCAGCTGTGATCTGCAAATCCAACAATTTCTTATTGTCTCTTCAAGTTCATTCACCTGCTCCAGGCTCTTATTGGTGGGTACTGCACCCACCGACAGGGGTTTTATTTTGTTCGCCCCGTTTACATCAATGCGGCTAGTCTAGGGTTCAGTCGTAGAAAAGTCGTAGTATCTTGAGAATAAAGTCATAATATTATAAAGTAGTAATTTAACGTGTTATTTTCTTTTTATTTCGGTCTTTTTTTAAGATTTGTTTTTCGGACATATTTCGGCCTTTTCAGACTTTTTTCAATTTTATTTTCGGACACATTTTGGCCTTTTTTAGAAGTTAGCATGCAGCTTTAGCCGTGATGTCTAGCTTGAAACCCAAAGTGTTTCCATCCTTTACTGGATGTGTAGTGTTTACCACGCTGGATTTAACATGTGAGGGTGCAGGTCGTATCTACGCAGACCCTCAAACGGTTTATACTTTCTCGTCTCGACTCGCTGCAGTTTGTTTTGCTTTCAACAGATATGGAACAGACATGACGTCATGTTACTCAGACTACAACAATAAAAGCGGTAACTTCCTTCTACCTCCACATACACTCAAATGAAGCAAATATATTGATTTTGGCGTTAAAACATCTATTTCAGATAGTAAAAAATCTCGATACACAGGTGAATCGATTATTTTTCCCACCCCTACTGACTAATCTGATGGGAGGTTTTGTCCGATTTTAACTAAAAGTATATATCATTGATACTATGATTGGTCACTTAATGGTTTTGGGTCTCTCTACTTGCGGTAACGGTCCAAACTGATGATTACACAATAACGTAACCATTGAGACAAACTCAACTGATTGTTAAGATGACAAAGACGTTACCCAATTAAATGTTCTACAACCTGTCTCATCAGTTCTGTGTTTCCCTTCTTTGTCCTCTCTCAGTCCACCATGGTGGTGCTCCAGGCGCTGTCAGAGTACCTGATAAACAAACCTCCTCCTGGTGACCTCGGTCTGGATGTGGACGTCATGATAACGGGACGCAGGGAAATCCGCTACCATTTCAACCCTGAGACCGCCTACGCTGCTCGCTCCTCCAGGGTGAGAGACATGAGACTGAATGTAAAATCCACACAGAGTTCATCGTTAGGAGACACTGGGGGAGTTTAACTTGATGCTTCTCAGCTCACGGTTGAGATTTGAGAGCATCACTGGTTGAAATAACCTCCGAGATCCCGGCCAACATTACTGTCTTTTAGAGACTGCAGTGGACTCAGTTTAAAGCTAGAGAGAAGATACTGGAATTATATGAAACAAGACGACCTAATGCATCCATTGGTACCAACCAATGCTCATGTAAGGGGGATAAATAACGCTCCACAGTTAGGCTATGTTTTGTCGATACGTGAATTAAAATGGGTTCTATGGGTACCGACGAGTCTCCCCTTTACAGACCACTTTATGATAATCACGTGAAAATAAAATGGTGTATTTGAATATTTCTGCATACTGGGGTCCCTAAACAGTCTTGAATCACAAGAAATTGTGTCTCACTATAAAGTTGAGACTCTTGTGGACCCAATGAGCCCAATTGTATTCATGTGTGATGATGTTAGTCCCCATAGGAGACATTTCATTGACCTCCCTGTATAAAATGACCTGTGGTGACCTCTGGGATAATCACAGCCTCAAACTAGAGACCTAGAGCATTCAGAGGATGGATGGATCAGACTAGAGACCTACAGCATTCAGAGGATGGATGGCTTTCCTAGCTAGATTGACAATAAGGGGGTTTCTAAGCAGTTTACACAACAGAAGTACTCGCCATCCAATCGCCGAAAAAAGCAAATTCCTGCAGAAATCTCCAAATGTCAAAAAGTTTTTGATCCCAAATCACAGCATGGCTTTTTCTATGGTGTTCCTCAAGGTCTTGGTGTCTTAATGTGGGATTATTGATCATTTTTATCAATTTTCCAGTGGTAAAAAAAAATGTTAAATTTATTAAACCAAATACGTGTAACAAATGGTATCAACCCAAAAATTGATGCAACAACTTATGACACAGTGTCAGTGACAGTGTATTTGTTTATGTATTTTACCACAAATGTCTTCTTCTCTGGTGCTTCTTTTTTTCCCGTAGTTGCCTGCTGATCTGGATTTGATGGTGCAGGCTCGAGGGAATGGACAGGGAATACTGGAGGTACGATCACACGTTTACTTTTCTACATTTTTTTTTTTTTTTTTTTTAACACATAAAATATAGCCGTACATGGAATGATATTATCACATGACCAACAATCATTCAGTAATGAATGAAAACATAATACAGAGATAGTACAAGGCTTTTATTTGACCATAATGTTTTGGGGTCGTTTCTCTTGTGCGTCCCGTCCCGTTCCCTGAACTTTGACTGAAGGTTGTGACCTATTACAACCAGCTGCATGAGGTGGATGAGAAAATACCCTGCAACGACTTTGAGCTCAACGTCACTATTGAAGAATCCAGCGGTAACTCAAGTTCTCACACTGCCTCATGATACATGAATGATGTCTCCCTCTCTCTGTTTTCTGTCACTTTTAGTGTCACAAAGGGATGAAATACATTTTAGCAAAGATGAAAATATCCTGGATTGTTCCGTTACTTTGATATATCGGAAACAAACAGCATAAAACATGACATGATTACAACAATGTGACAGCATAACATAGCACAGAGGAAAGTTAATTCATTTTTTTGTAAACCTACAACACCTGCCATGACGTAAACATAATACAAAACACAGATGAACATTTTATTGATATTTATAATGTAAGTCACAGTCACACATTATAACATAAATCATAATATTTAAAATATTGACATAACTAAAATTAGCAGACAATATTTAAATAAAAGTAAAGTAAGTAATTAAATAAATGAATGAAATTAAGCACTTTTTTTACAAAAATAGTGAAATATTAAAAAAAGAAACAGAAGAAAAAATTAGACAAAAAATACAATATTTAAAACATGCATGTACAAAATATAAAAAAGGTAAAAAGTGCATTTTCAGATATATTTTTTATGTAAGTCACCATCACACATGATAACATAAAGCATAATATTTGAAATATTGACTTAAATAAAGTAAAAATAAATAAATAAAATGAAGCACTTTTTTCCAAAAATAGTAAAAAAACGTTTAAAGAAACGGAAGAACAAAATTAGATAAAAAATACAATATTTAAAACATACATGCACAAAACATGAAAATATAAAAAATGTGCATTTTGAGATTTATTTATTATGTAAGTCATCATCACATATGATAACATAAAGCATAATATTTAAAATATTTACATAAATAAATGTAATCGTATTAATAAAAATAAATAAATTAAAGAAAGCACTTTTGTTTTTACAAAAAATAGTGAAATATGTTTTAAAGAAACAGAAGAAAAAATTTGACAAAAAATACAGTATGTAAAACATGCATGTACAAAATATGTAAAAAAGAGTGCATTTTAAGATCCCATATTGATTGATTCAGAAATTTCATTTCTATAAATGATTACATTATTGTTAATTAAATAAAACAAAGTAGCATAACCCAATCAAATATAGTATTATATGCATCTTATTCCACAGGATAAGCAGCCCAACCTCACTGTATTAAATAATGCTTTGTTTCTGCTCTATAACAGAAAAGCCTCCAGCAGATGTAATAAAATCCTACCAGATAACCATTAAAGTGAGGTGAGTTGTACTTATTGTCTTTAAACTTTTTTCACTTTTATTGAGATTGAAGGAGGGTAATAAAAGTCTGAAGTATCTTTTGTCAGCGCTGGTCTTTCTGTCTCACAGGGCTTTAGGACCCAGAGACGTCAGGATGGTGGTTCTGGATATAAGTCTGCCTACTGGCTTCACCCCAGAAAACTCTGACCTGGAGATGGTAATCATCCTCTACTACCACATTAAGATTATCCAGCTTAATGTTCAGCCTGCTTGTGTGTTAGTTTATATCTGTAGTATTTTGAAGAGTTAAAGCCACAAGCAAATGCTTGATACTTAAATGTTTTTGCTTTTATTTTGGAAAAACACCTGAAGAGATGTAACTGACCTGAAGAATAATTTTCCCATTTTGACAAGAGAGGAGTTAAGTAGTTAACAGTACACTTTATTACACGGCTTTGTTGAATACTCTAATCTGATTGACTAATCACGGCGTTCTACGGTCTGTTATTTCTTTATAACAGACAGTTGCTATGTATAACAGACCGTTGCTACGTATAGCAGACCGTTGCTATGTATAACAGACCGTTGCTAGGGCCGCAGTTCTGTGGACAATAAACGGGATAATGTACAGCTAGCCAGTCATCGTTGTGAAATAAACACCTTCAGGAGTTGTTGAGGTTTATTTCACAACAATGACCGGCTAGCTGTACATTATCCCTCACATAGACCCAACCAAATTGATAATAATATGGATTCTAGGACTAATTAACTTCCTATATAAAACTCTCTCTATATATATACAGTATATACACTATAAATATATATAAAACCTTTTTAGAAGGTTACAAATACCTTGCAAAAAAGTCCCAATTCAAGCGCTGCTGATGAGGAGATTGTCTCAAAGTGAAAATGATGCTTTTCAGCTTCAGTAGTTGTGATGCTGGTCAGTCTTCCATCACTGTATGAGTAAATTGGGGTGTTTTAAGTGTCTTAAAATATCACTCAGCACTGAGCATGATGTTATTTTACTACGGACGTGTATTAGGGCCAGGCATAAAGGGAAAAATGAGAGGAGGAAGTTTATTTTTTATTTTGCATTTTGAGAATAAAGACGAAATGTTTAGAATAAATCAAGCTACTAGCATTAGCAGCATACTGAAATTGCGACTTTATTCTCGACATTTCGGCTTTATTCTTAAAATAAAAAATTAAATTAATTTAAAAAAAAGAATAATAAATTTCCTCCTCATTTTTCCCCTTTATACCTGACCCGCACAACCAGAGAATCACTTTAATGGCCCATTGACTACAAGGCGACTAACGTCATTTGTTCTCACGGCTGGGTTATACAGCTCTGGATCGCCGGTTACGTGATTAGCCCAAAGTTGATTCTGTTTCTACTTTCAACTTAGAACGCTGCATTTTTCCGGCACCCCCTGCGGCCGCCGCAGCAGCCACAACCTAAACACACTACCCTTATTCAAAACCGCCGGATCTGGTGTGACTGCAGCTTAATGTGTACTGGAGCAACATCCCAATCATTCCCTTTCAGATAGAAGTTTATAAAAAGTTCTCTACATCGTGATGATGACGAAGATAGACATGTTTAGGTTGCTAACTGATTCTGTGTGTGCGTGTGTTTGTCCAGTTGTCGAACTCAGTGGACCGCTACATCAATAACTTCCAGATAGTTGATAACCTGAGTGACAGAGGCTCTCTGATCATCCACCTGTTCAAGGTAAAACATTGTTTACTTGTTTGCAACCAGAGGGACTCCGACCAGCTGATTCGTGTCATTTATTTGAACAAATTCAAAGTTTCCTTCCATGAAATTATCTGGATAACTTTTCTTAGTAAAACCCAGAGCTTGTTAAATTGTCTGCGATGTTTGTTTCTCTTCTCTGTTACATAAATTCTCCTGCCCTGTCCTCCTCTGCTCCTCTCAGGTGTCCCACAGAGAGCCAGATATCCTGATCTTCAGGCTTCAGCAGAGCTTCAAAGTCGGCATCCTGCAGCCATCCTCGGTCACGGTCTATGAGTATTACAACCCGGGTAGGAGAACGCATTCTGACACACATTGATAGTGTAGAATATGTCCACTTTATTTATTGTAATTGTAATATTGAATAGAAAGTAGCAAAGAGCATGTCTTCAAATCTTAAACAGCATCGGTAGTAGTAAGATCAGAAGAAACAGATCAGCGGCACTCACAGATAAAGGGTCTTTCTTAGTTTATTCTGGGCAAAGAAACGAACACATTTCAACTATAAGCCGTCATCAGCGTGATCACTCAAGCAGTAATGCTAGTTTTAAACATTCAGGTGAGACACAGACACCAGAAGAGACTACATGATTACATGTCCGCCAGGACTCCGCCTCTCACAACACAGGAGGCGTGGTCACAATAGTCAGAAACAACCAGCAATACAACACAAAATATCTTAAGAGCTCAAGACTGGAAAAATATCACAAGAGCTACATCATAAAAAATTATGAATGGAGACACACTCAACCATGACACATTAATGATATACATTTTCTATAGCCTCTATTGAGGGAAGACTATAGTAAACTCTACTATAGTAGACTATAGTAGACTATAGTAGACTATAGTAAAGTGGCTCGCGGGCTAAAACTGCCTGGCACTACCAAAAAGCACAGAAAAAAATCAAAAAATCGAGGGAATCAATACGCATGTAAAGTATAATTAAGAGCTGTGTGACCCTGTAAGACAGTAAAAACCTCTTCAAGAGTGTACAGTACAAATATCATAGAATAAATATACTAAGATATCATAGAAAAATTTACCAAGAATTGTGATATTGAAAAATAATATTGCATCTTTGAGTATGATGGTGTTGTATCCCTGCTAACTCTCTCAGATCACCGCTGCAGTCGCACCTACACTCCCAGGGAGGACAAAGAGGAGCTCACTCAGATCTGCAGGGACAACATCTGCCGTTGCACTCAGGGTAAAAGTGTGCATGTGTCTGCAACAATGCATTAGTGGGCATGTTGGTGTTTATTTTCGTTTGTATTCATTTTTTTAATGTGCTCATGATCTCCAGGTGACTGCTGCGTCTCCAAAACCGACAGTGAAAACTTCACCAACTCAGAAAGAGAAACGTTTGCCTGCAAGAGTTTACACCACGGTACGATACACCGTCACACACTCACAGCTTTAACACGCAGACATGCCGCTGAGTTTAAAGTTGGTCGGAACAAGTCTCAGTCTACATTGGGAAATTGCCACTCAAATCTATCCATCTATCTCTCTATTTATAGATAGATGGGCTGTCAGTCGATTAAAATATTTAATTGCATGACTGTCCATGATTAATTGCAAATAATTATGCCACATTTTGAACATATTATTTTCATAATTGAGCTACCCAGAGCTTTACAATCTGTCCCACAGACTGTTTTACTTGCTTCACCCTTTTAAATTCCAAATTATTATTCCACATTTGAAACATATTATGTTCAAAATGTACCTTAAAGGGAGATTTATCAAGTATTTAACACTCTTATCAACATGGGAATGAACAAATATACTGCTTTATGCAAATGTATGAGTGCAAGAATGAGAGGATAACATGAGATGAATCATTTGCAATTCTTGGTACAATATGCAGAGAAAAGGATCAATAGTAATGCTCAGTATTTTATAATATCTCCTGAGTAATTAAAGGCTGAATCTAGTACATGTATAAATAATCTGTACTGAGGAAACTCTCAAGCTTTAATGGCAATTCATTTATTTGCTGGTAGTAGCATTAATAATACGATTATTTGTAGCAGCATTTATTATCAGGCTATGGAAACACTGACATGCCCAATGTGCTTATTAGGGTGCGTTATTTCTTTTATGCATGTGACATGTTTTTTTTTCTTACGCTTTAGTTGTCCAGGTGAAGGTGCTGAGTGTCAGCCAGAGTTACTACGACAAATACGAGATGGAGATCACACAAATTATCAAGCTGGGTGAGTCAATTCAATGGATGTCTGTCTTTTATGGTTATCAGCTCTTTTTTTAAATAATGGATTGTTAGCTAATAAAAACCTCAGTAGGATACTACTACTTAAAACACTTGAAGCCTCACAATGAAGAATTCCCAAACAAAAAGCATTTTAACAGCGCAGGATGTTATCGAAATAAATCAAAATACCAGATGGACCTATATTCACACTTATGCAATATAATGCAGCTATAAATTATCTGAATTTGTTCCTCCTACCATCCAGGTGTGGAGGCAGGAGTGGAGTTGGGCCAGAAGAGGTTTTTCATGTCTCATGGAGGCTGCAGAGATGGACTCAACCTGGAGACGGGCTCCCAGTACCTCATCATCGGCCCCAAAGAGGACCGCTGGAACGTTGACACTGACACCAACAGGTAAGAAAATGGGAGCTGAAGTTTACCTGCAGAACGACAAACAGTTGGAGGTCCTGGCTGAGATTTTATTTTTTTTAAATATATTTAAACAGTCAATTGAAAATATGTTCAAACAGTAAACATATTTTCAATTGACTGTTTAAATATGTAAGATATTTTCCGATATGTAAGAGGGCGGTGTAAGATGTATTTATTCTAGTTTTCATGCTACGACGGCATATTAGGGCCATTATAGGTGGGAACATTTTTTTATTTTAAATAGAGCCGGGGGCTCTATTTAAAATAAAGAAAAAAAGAAAAAATCTGAAATTTATGAAAAAAATAGAGATTATAATGAGATTATTAAATCATAAAATTGCAAGAAAAAAAATCTGAAAAAGTGTGTTTTTTAACATGGAACCACATCGCTTCACTTCAAAAGGTTGGCTCAACCTCATCACACCACAGTTAAACACAGTGGTAATGTGAGCCGCCAGGTGCAAAATATATTTATTATATTAGTATTTGTTAGGGCTGTCAATCGATTAAAATATTTAATCTCGATTAATCGCATGATTGTCCATCGTTAATCACAGTTAAATAAATCACACTCTTTTAATCTGTTCAAAATGAATCTTATAGGGAGATTTGTCAAGTATTGAATATTGTTATCAACATGGGAGTGGGCAAATATGCTGCTTTATGCAAATGTATAGATATATTTATTATTGTAAATCAATTACCAACACAAAACAATGACAGATAATGTCCAGAAACCCTCACAGGTTCTGCATTTAACATAAAACAATATGCTCAAATCATAAGATGGCAAACTGCAGCCCAACAGGCAACAACAGCTGTCAGTGTGTCAGTGTGTTGACTTGACTATGACTTGCCCCAAACTGCATGTGATTATCATAAAGTGGGCATATCTGTAAAGGGGAGACTCGTGGGTACCCATAGAACCCATTTACGTTCACTCTCTCTCCCCGATCTCTCATGTACCAAAGGCCAATTCAACCTCTCTAGCGTGCAGCAACTCTGTCTTTCTAGCGAACTAAACTGCAATTCACTCTGTCTCTCACACAGCCACTCACTTTCGCAAGGTAAACAGAAATTCAACTTCTCTCGCGAACTAAACAGCAATAAAACCTGTCTCGTACAGCAACTCGGTCTCGCTCTGCGAACTAAACAGCGATTCAACCTTTTTCACGTAGCAACTTGATCTCTTACGTACCAAAGCAAAAAATACAAGCTAAAGAGTCTAAACTCCTCTCTCTCCTCCCTGTCTGCCAGATTCATCTACATGTTAGGAAAGGACACCTGGGTGGAACGCTGGCCTACGACTGCGGAGTGCACCAGCAATCCCAGCCTGCAGGCTAAATGCAAGAGCCTCAAGGATGCTGCAAATGAACTGTCTTTCAACGGCTGCAGGCATTAAAGGTGTCCCATCAGCAACTGCACGCCAAAATCAAACGTATAGTTGATAAAAGGGTGTGATTAATACAACATACCGTAGCAAAAGACAATCCTCCTACAAAACAAATGTTTTATAAGTTAACAGGTCAGTTAATTAATGTCCTGCGGGGAGTTCAAATGAAACCATTCATACAGGTACATGCATTGTTTCTTAAAAAAAGCAGTCATCCATCCAGAGAACAAAGCTTAAAATGTCTCTTCCTTGAGTGTGTACTACTAATTAAATTCTGAAAAACATGTAATATTAATTTACATATTTATTAGAGCTAACATAGGCTGATTAAAAATAACAAGCTAAACTCTTATAGCGGGGCAGTTAAGCATAACAACTGTGCATTTAGCGATAAAAGCAACACATTTGGCAAAGATGTAGGTTTATATGTTATGAAAAGATATAGATATCGGGGCGCTGCAAATTTGGCCCCTGAGGGCGGTGGCAGCCATTTTTCAAAATGGCTTAATATTCCTTAAATGTTGCAGAAAACTAATTTTATGACTGTTGATGATTTCTATGTTGTGTTCAAGCTGATTAGGAAAAGTAAATAAAAGGAGCATGGCCACTTCAGGGTCAAACTTTAGAGATAAGTTGAGATAATCAAACTGATAAAAAGTAAAATATTAAGAAATAAAGAAATGTATTTGACAGGATGTTGTACATTATGCTAGCTGATACATTACTGCAGGGATTACGATGGAGTATTAGGGCCACAATGAGGGAAAAATAAATAAATCTGAGATTTCAAGAAAAAAGTCCTAATATTACAAGAAAAAATTCAGAGGTTTACGAGAATAAATCTTGACGAGTTAGTACGAAAAAAGATACCATGGATGGAAAGGAGTCTAGAGATTCCAATTGTTGTTGACGGTACTGTACAACGCAGCTGGATCCTCCGAAGCTTCCTGGCCTCTGGTTCGGAGAGAAAAATACATTAAATGAGGGGATTCTGGGAGATGATGTCACTGTAAACAGAAACCAACAGTGATCACAAAAGGCTCCTCACTGTGATTGTAATCTTCTAGATGACGTTCTTGTGCTGCTCACCTCGAGGACGGACTGACACTGTTAAATCTTACAGCAGCGTACACGACCATCTCTTCTTCTTCTTCTTCCTTCCTCTCCTCTTTGTATCTTCTGGGCTGAGCTGGTCTGATGTTGGAGTAGAGAGGATCTGTCTCTCTTCTGGAAAAGTGGACACTGGCATAGTGAAGTTCATCCTGCTGCTCTGCCGGTGGCATCTGTGGACGTTGGACAAATTCAAATAAGATTTATGATCCATTTCACATGAATTGAAGGCTTAAGGCTGAAGAGACAGTAGGTAGGTTTTTACTCAAAGCCAAAGATTCTCATGTCTCTTTGTGTGTCACATCTCTCAAGAGGGAAGCATTTCAAATTCCATTGGGAACAGAGTGAAGATATATATCCATCGGTACCAACCACGTCATGTTAGCTTGTCGGGAAGGAAGCTAAATAACGCTCCAAAGGTAAGCTAAATTTTGGCGAGGAAAAACTGGCATGGCCATTTTCAAAGGGGTCCCTTGACCTCTGACCTCCAGATATGTGACTGAAAATGGGTTCTATGGGTTCTATGGGTACCCACGAGTCTCCCCTTTACGTAAAAACAAATAGTTCTCGCTGCGCAGTGCGTCCTCTATCTCTGTGGAGAGGGACGGGATTCCCAGCACGACTGTCAACTGTGGCGGACTGTCCTCAGTGTGAGGGTTTTGTCTGCGGCGATGTCGACACCCTGTCTCGTTTACCGTAATTATGCTGTGTGACCTTCTGCCATCAGTTCTTCATAACCAGACAACCTTTAAGTTCTTCATAGATCAGCATCGTAATTTTGCTCTCAAAAAGTGCTCCAGATTGATGCTTTTAACTTCTGGGGGAACACCACACTGCAGTCTCTCAAAATCCTGTAAGAAAGACTGTTTAACGTAATCCAAAGCCAGCCCCCAGAACTTCAAAACTCATTTCGGCGCCGCTGGTCACAGTTAGTGTTTAATGACGTCGGCATCATCTCATCTTCGTCGTGGAAATAAAAAAAGCTTGTTGACGGACATATTTCGTTAAAGTTTTCATTAATTAAATGAACACAGCCTGACCAGCAGTCGCACTTCAACTTCAGACCCACAATGGGGGTTTCTTTTGCACCGAGTATTTTAACCTCGACTTCCTCACCTGTTCCCTATTGCCTGGTCTCTCTCGGGGCTCAGACGGCTGCTTGGAGGACGTCTTCTTTCTGCTCAGGAGGATTCATTATTATTCATCATTCATTATAAAACTAAACCCAATGCTAAAATGAACACATTCTGAATTACTTTGTGAACAACGATGAAACAGAACTGCTTACATGATCCACAGGATGACAGAGACAAATATGATGGTGAGAAAAGCAGCAGGGCCTGTGGCAGCAGCAGCTATTAACTTCCATGCTCCTAGAAAACAGTGACCGAATGAAAACAATTGAGAATTAATTAGGGAGCGACAAAAGAGAATGAATTTTGTTGTAAGAGTGAGTTATTTAAAACAAGAATTATGTCCGTCCTAAGAGACAGAAAACATGTGAAGACAAACCTGCAGCAGCTACCAGATGCCAATTTTTGTAGTAGCCAAACGGCGGTACTACAACGTCCGTGTCCGTCACGTGATGCCATTGGGCACAAAAAGACTTTTTCTCGTAGACTTACATTGGGAAAGAGACGTCTGTAACTTTTCTTTCTAAGGTGAATCAACTTCCCGGGTACTTTTCGACTTGGAAGTTGAGCCATTTAGGCATCATGCGCCACTGAGCAACTTTCACTGGAATGAACGGCCCGCCTCCAGTTCTCTTAATACATCCATGAATATAACGTTATCATGATGCGTTCAAATGTAATCTTCTAAATTGGAGTTTTTGGCGAGAAACTTAAATAACTACAGTTGTTTGCAGGAGATGTTTTCACAGCAATATAAAATGGATAAAAGAGGGACTTATGACGTGTTTAACTTCCTAACACTAGCTCTAAGTGGCTTCTAATATGCAATTAGAACTTCCAAGATTTATTTATCAATAAAAACAATTTTATTTACTCATCATTTGAATTGTGATTTGAACCATGTGATTAAAACTGTTTATAAGTGAGACCATAATCTGGATGTGCTTCCTCAATCACATATGGAGCAGCAAGCAACATCTTCTTGCCTCTGACCCAGAGGGTGTGTTATGACTTCTGATGCAGAGTGGAGAACTAACCTGCTACAACAGTCAGATGTAAGGTGGAGTTATGACGTCCTCTGTTGTTCTGGGCTTCACAGTAATAATTCCCACTGTGTTCAGCTCTGAAGTCAGTGATGGTGAAGATCTGTCCTGATGTTTCTGGTGAGTCTTCATTCTCCTTGTACCAGGTGTAGTTAGCTGCTGGGTTAGCATCACTGCTACAGGTCAGATTCACTGAACTGCCCTCCACTATGTCACCAGAGGGACTCACTGACACCGAGGGAAGCTTTGGAGCATCTGGAGGGACAAAGACAGACACATTATATTAATATTAGTCTTGCATGATTTTGAAGGACATTAGTATCAGGTAAGACGTGTGTGACTCACACTGGACATCTACTGATAGAGACGTAGAGTTAATCTCTCCATGTTGATTGGCAGACTTGCAGTAGTAGGTCCCTCTGTCCTCAGAGCTGATGGAGGTGAAATGATAGATGCCTTCTGGTCCCTGAAGCAGTGTTTGGTTCTCCTTGTACCAGGTGTAGTTAGCTGCTGGGTTAGCATCACTGCTACAGGTCAGAGTCACTGAACGGCCCTCCACTATCTCACCAGAGGGACTCACTGACACTGAGGGACGCTTTGGACCATCTGGAGGAGAAAACATGAATAAATAAAAGTTTACCAACATTTACAGCAAATAGGATCGGTGCTACATGTTGTATTTAAATGAGTAAATAGTTGTGCGTGTGGCATATGTGAAACATTACAGGTGAAAACTTTTTTTTCATGGTAACTAATCACTGTGTTGCTTTTAAAATGAGCGGTTTCACTCACAATTCACATTAATGAAGATGGATTTGGATCTCATCGTCCTGAGGTCGTTCTCAGCTATACAGTAATACTCTCCGGAGTCAGAGGACTGGATGGAGCTGAGGATGAGATGCTGTGGTTCTTCACGGAGAGGTTTGAGGTTTCCATTCTTGTACCAGGTGTATCTAGCTGCTGGGTTAGCATCACTGCTACAGGTCAGAGTCACTGAACTGCCCTCCACTATCTCACCAGAGGGACTCACTGACACTGAGGGATGCTTTGGAGCATCTGGAAGATGTATTAACAAATTATTATGAATAGTATTTAAATAAGAAGCAATGTGGCAGCATCTGAAACTGGATGTCTGATGGCTTAGAGGCAAATCTGGTGCCCAATAGTGAACAACACTACTTTAATATTTATTGCTTAAAGGTTTCACTCACACTTCACGTCAATAGAGATGTATCCAGATGTCCTCCCAAGTTCATTCTCAGCTGTACAGTAATACTCTCCAGAGTCAGAGGACTGGATGGGGCTGAAGACAAGCTGTGGTTCTTTACGGAGAGGTTTGAAGTTTTCATTCTTCTTGTCCCAGGTGTAGTTAGCTGCTGGGTTAGCATCACTGCTACAGGTCAGAGTCACTGAATTGCCCTCCTCTAACTCATCAGAGGGACTCACTGACACCGAGGGATGCTTTGGAGGATCTGGAGAACAGTAAATAGATATTTATATTAGCATGCATGATATAGACAGACTTTTGCATCACAAGGAGGAATACAATAAGCCTTGTTAAGCATGTGACTCACACTGGACATCTACTGATAGAGACAATGACATGATCTCTCCATGTTGATTGTCAGACTTGCAGTAGTAGATCCCTCTGTCCTCAGAGCTGATGGAGGTGAAATGATAGATGCCTTCTGGTCCCTGAAGCAGTGTTTGGTTCTTCTTGTACCAGGTGTATCCAGCTGCTGGGTTAGCATCACTGCTACAGCTCAGAGTCACTGAACTGCCCTCCACTATCTCACCAGAGGGACTCACTGACACTGAGGGACGCTTTGGAGGATCTGGAGGACAGTAAATAGATATTTATATTAGCATGCATGATATAGACAGACTTTTGCATCACAAGGAGGAATACAATAAGCCTTGTTAAGCATGTGACTCACACTGGACATCTACTGATAGAGACAATGACATGATCTCTCCATGTTGATTGTCAGACTTGCAGTAGTAGATCCCGCTGTCCTCAGAGCTGATGGAGGTGAAATGATAGATGCCTTCTGGTCCCTGAAGCAGTGTTTGGTTCTTCTTGTACCAGGTGTATCCAGCTGCTGGGTTAGCATCACTGCTACAGCTCAGAGTCACTGAACTGCCCTCCACTATCTCACCAGAGGGACTCACTGACACTGAGGGACGCTTTGGAGGATCTGGAGGACAGTAAATAGATATTTATATTAGCATGCATGATACAGACAGACTTTTGCATAATAAGCCTTGTTAAGCATGTGACTTGTTCAACACTGGTTATATATAAATTGAAGTGAAGACATGAGTCTTACACGATATATGGCATGTTGTGTTTGCTTGTTGCATGGTTGTGTAGAGAAAGACAGATTTCATTAACTTTTGCACAAACATTAAGCACTTCCATATCATGAGAAATACGATATATTTGCTTATACACTTACATCACTTTCATTTAATTTTGATCGCAAAGAAATCATAACAGTTCTAACTGTTGTTTTTGGCCTGAATATTTTAACACAGAATGCGAATATTTCGTGGCAAAAAAAGCAACATACGGATTTCAGAACAAGGTCGATTACTGTCAGCTAACGCACCGCGAATAAAGGCATCAACTAATCAAGTTGTTCAGAACGAGTTGAGTTGCTCCTATATTTATGAAACAACCATCTGGAGGAGAAGTGGTAGCATAAATTAACTATAAAAGGAGGATGTGTTGCTTTAGTGCCACATATATTTAAATAATTGTCACATCTACTACAGACTGTCTGAAAAAATTGACAAAAACAAGCTTTTACACTCACATTTCACATTAATAGAGATGTATTCAGTCGTCTTCTCTCCCAGCTCATTCTCTGCTTTACAGTAATAACCGCCAGAGTCAGAGGACTGGATGGAGCTGAAGACAAGCTGCTGTGGTTCTTTACGTAGAGGATGAAAGTATAGTTTTCCATCCTTGTACCAGGTGTATTTAGCTGCTGGGTTAGCATCACTGCTACAGGTCAGAGTCACTGAACGGCCCTCCACTATCTCACCAGAGGGACTCACTGACACTGAGGGACGCTTTGGAGCATCTGGAGGACAATATGTATAAGACACAATTCATTAAATAAAAAAAATAAAAAAATTAAAAAAAACACTTGGTGAAAAAAATTATATCATGAATACAGTGGAACATCTGGTGGAGGGAATATGTTCATGTTTTAAAGCAGAAGGAAGCAAGACCGGAGCAAATATGATTAAATAAAGTTATTTTCATGATTTCACAGACAGAGCGAACCTTTGGAGCATCTGGACAAGATAATATGAAAATAAATTCTGCGTGTGTAACAAGCAATGCAGTACCACTAGGGTGTCCTAGAGCCTTCATCAATTTGCTGCTATTAAATTAGCTTTTTCACTCACATTTCACATCAATAGAGA
>CAKALG010043572.1:0-12500 GCA_916700815.1 Helicolenus hilgendorfi
GCTCTGAGGCTGGCCCTCCTGGGGACTGGTACACGGGGCTGACGAGGAACAGAGGGGCATAAAGAGAAGCGAGGGGGGAGCGAGAGAGAAAGAGAAATGTCTTTTAAATGACATCCCCATTGTGAGCCCGAGCAGGACGATGGCACTTTGCAAAACTGCTAACAATGAGCACAGGAGAAATCCCTTATCCTACAGGGGCCCGGCAGCATGCTCGCCATTACCATAGTCATTTAAATACAGTAATCTCATTTTCTGCCTCAGCCGAGGGGGCATGCTAAATTTCCCAGTGTGAAGGGAGGAGGAAGGGGGAGGATGGGGGGGGGAGTGCACGGCGTCCAGGGCATGCAGGATTAGTGACTTTTCCCAATCTGTGTGCGTGTCTGAGAGTTTGTGGGGTTGTAGTGGTGGCACACTGCAAAAAAAGTAATTTTTTTCTACTAAATCTGATCTCAGTTTATTACAATTTGGGTCGTAGTTATGGCCTTCGTTCTTTTTGGTTATATTAACATTGTACTCACAAAGTTAGATCTGGGAATGCAGTGGCATAACTCAAAAGAGATTATTAGACGAGTTGTAAACAAACTTCTAGGTTAGACAAACTTCTAGAGCTGTGCAGGAATGAGTCCTAAAACCCGGAAATGAGTTCGCATTTTAGCACTTTAGGTTCCCTCGTCTGGAAGTTAATTGGTTTTTAGTTAAATATCCCACTCATGAATTTACGTGTCTTAAAAAAGGCGGTTGCTAACAAGTGGCTAAATGAGACTACTAAACGCCATCACTCCGAGTTGTTCGCCTTTACAGCCTCATGTATACACACGCCCATGCGATCGTGGTGTAGTTCGTTTATAGCGTAACGTTAGCTTTTTACTTCTGCCGATTGCATTCACGCTTCAAAAATCATAAATGTGGTGTTCATTTGTGAAGATTATCTTACGGGTCAAAACGTGTAAATATCAAAAATCTAGAGAGAACTAAGTCGGCAACACTGACAGTCCGTCCCTTCAGGCCTCCCTCCAAAGACACTCCCCCAAAATGATCATTATGAACGTAAACAACGAACATGGCTATTGTTGGTACTCACAGCTGTAAAGCTAGCACCTTGTGGAAGATTCCGGAGATGCACAATGAGTGCACGCAGGTAGGCAGGTAACCCATCCAGTCATTTAATTCGGCCCAAATGAAATGATTGGACGGGCTTATTACAGTCCTGCGACAGCCACAGATACCAGATGTTTTTCTTTTTTTTTGTCAGAGCATTTGATTTATTGATTGCTGTCAGGATGTAATAATAATTTCAATTAATAATACAAAAACAAATTCTAAAATCTTTACCAACCCTAGCTTTAATATATCAATTTTTTCCTGATTAATCGTTCCATCGATGAAACACGCCCATCAAAAGTTTCTTGACCCCATGGTGACTTCTTCAAATGTCTTGTCTTGTCCAACCAATGGAAAAGCATGAGGAAAGCAGCAAATCCTCACAGTTGAGACGCTAGAACCACTGTTGTCAAATAAAAGACCACTTCATCGATTCAATATTAAAGTCAAGATACCCTGATTTTAGTCCAGAGTATTCGTCAAACTCCAAAATTGATGGATCCTACGTTTCCCATAACAATGCAATCAATAATATCATTTCATTAGAAAATCTCTGCCTGGTGGATCCTGGTGATATTGATGTGAAATATTCGTGAAGTTCCCCTTTAATTTTCTGACAATTGAATAATCAAGACATACTCTTGGAACGAGTTGACGTGCACTGGCAGATTTGTTCACGTGTTTTAAGAAAACACAACTTTATTGATAAAAGATACTCAATGAGGGTGGACATTTTTTGCAGTGCATGTGCAAAAGTGTGTGTGGGCGCTGGTTGGGGTTGCAGCAGGAGCAGCTTTGGGGATATCATATCAGATCGAACAACAAAAGAGGAGCGGGGGAGAAAAAGCTGTTTCCACATAAGCTGTTTTCATTCTTCTCCGCTTCCGGTCCAGTGGAACAGTTGATGAAGTTTAAATGAAGCAGAATTAGGAGATCAAGCAGACGCGGGAGGTGCTGATGGTATCCGCGAGGCCCCCTGCGCATTGGGGAATCGAACCGGGGGACAGCTGACCTGGATGAAATCAAGAGAAAGAGATCCGTGGAGAGAGGGGAAAAAAAGAGGAGGTGGAGAAGGAGGAGGAGGGGGGAAGCTGAGTGAGATAAGGGGATGAAGTATCTCCTAAATGTGATAATCTCCAATCACCTCTAACATCAATTCTGCCAAGGCCCGGGTTAATGAGCTCACAGCTGATCAAGCGTTATGCACCGGCACCCCCTCATTCTCCCTTTCTCTCCCTCGCTGTCGCTCTCATCATCATTGTTGTTCTTTTGATTTAATCCCTCTTACTTCAGCTGATTTGAGCAAGATGGGAGAAGAGGGATGGAGGGAAGGGAAAAGCCTATTACCCAAGCTCCTCTGCTCTCAACTATCTAAATGCTAACGATGTGAGGGGGCGAGAGCGAGGAGGGGAGTAGAGAGGAGAGGAGGAAAATGATGATGGGAGGAAGACACCGAGGGGAAATGGGAAAGAGAGCGCGAGCGTGTTGGCAGGAGAGGACAAGATGCAGCAGAGGGGGGCTAATCTGCTGTTGCTCGGGGTCTCCGGGAGCAGTTTGGTTATTTTGAAAGCAGGTTAGCCGAGGAGAAAGCTCCGGCGTCCCGCGTGCTGACCCTCAGTCCTCAGGGGTCAAAGCACCTGATCTCGCCTCTTTACTTCCACTTGAGCAGTTTTGACACACCAACACCTCCCTGTCCTTGCCTGTGCTTATTTCTTTACCTGCTTTCACTTTCTATATCGATTAAAACACGAGCTCGCCTCGTTGTCTGCCTGCTGCAGAGAATTCCATGTTGTGGATGTGATTCGCTTTGGCTGGTGTAGTTGGTCGGAAAAGACTGGGGTAAAAGCTGTGGGTCACCTTGAACTGAGAGTAATGTCTGTTTCGATCTGGCTCTCGGCAGTGCACCGAGGGACCCGGGATTGTTTCGTTATGAGTTTTTCTCTCCTCGCTCTGCCTCCTGAACAATTGTTTTCTTAGTTAGGCTTCTAGATACAGTACCCAGAGGCCCCAAAAACAACTGAGTAAATATTTGGCAATTGCTCGAGCTGAAATGATGATTATGAGCCAAGGTTTGGCACGACCACCAGGATGCCGTGTCTGCGCCGCCACAATTCAAACCCGCCGCTTTAATTGGACTGCAAATTCTCCGCCGAGAGCGCACGCAATCCAATGTTTCCCTTGTTTAATTTGTGAACTTTGCAATTACGCGGCGGTAGGTAGGTAAGCGAGGCACCTGTGTGTGTCGCGAATTAATTGCCTCGCGAGTTCACACGGCAGCTCTGCTAATTTACACGGCGATATGAGGGAGAGAGACACGCCGCAATGTGCCACTCTTTCAACTGTTACAATCATTCTGATTTGTTTTCACTGCCTGGCACTCAGCATTTCAATTCATCTGGAATACACAAGAACAATGGGAGGAATTTGCTCGAAACACACACTCACGCATCGGGCTCGTTCACGTCTGCCTGAGAAGCACAGTCACTTATTCTGTGCATAACAACTCTACCCCTCAGATTCTCCTCTTTCAAGAGTCCCATTTGATTTTCATATTGGCCAATGAAACAGTGGAGGGTGAGAGGCAAGTGAACAATCAATCTTTGTAATGTGATCCACGGATTGAGCGCGGTGAGTAAATGTTTGCACAGGCAGCCATCCAAGCCCGCAGTCAAACGAATTCTGCAGAAAAGGAATCTATCCAGGGCAGGCCTCTCTCTTTATCTCTCGCCTGCCCGACAGCAGCAGGGTATCAAGCACATTATATTCCAGCGCTCTGTGCATTTTTCATATAGGCTCGCCTTTTATGTTTTATGTACGCCAGCTCAGGGGAGAACAGCTGTGTGGGCGCCGCATCCTCTGTAAGTTTAGAGGGAGAGGGAGAACTCATTTCAGTGGGAGAAGTGGAGCAGAATGCCAAACGCAGCGAGCGCGGTACCTGCGAACAAACAGGAGCCGCAGACCAAGGCCTGCCTCTGCTATTACATTACCATAATACACGGAAACAACACCTCGCATGCTGTTACTGCAGTAATTTGAAAACAGATTGACAGGATTTACAAGTTCCTCAGCTTATCTTCGCCGTGACCCCCGTGACCTCAATCTTCACTGTCAACTTTTTGGAGTAAAATCATACGTCGGAGGCTTATTCGCAGTTGTTGCAGACTTTTCCAGGATAATCTGGTATTATATATAATAATGGAAATTGATTTTTTTTCACGTTGCATTTGGTTTCTGTGGAACTGTGCTTAGATCAAAGAGAAAAAAAAGATATAGTGTGATTTTATAATTGACCCTACTTGCTCCTTCATAGCAGGAGTTGATAAATCCCTCTGGCTTCTTCTGTGACTGTCAGCCTGTTGGATTATAATACACCGCGTATATGGAAGATATTGTGAACAGAACCACAGCTGCGTTGTGAATAACAGTATGTGACATCTATACAAAATGTTAACACTTTTTGCTTGCTGTTAATGTCAACCAAAGGTCAGTAAAAACAAAGAAATACAAAATATTAAATAGTTAATAAATATCAAACATGTTTTGGGGGTTTTACAATATCATTCAGCTTATACAATTATATGAAGATTAAAAATAATGTATGAAAATTTCAGGATTTAATTTTTTTTAAAGTCTATATTATAGTATGTTTAATTAATTAACAAGAGCCATTGTAGCTTTACAAAAAGCATATTTATATAGTGAGTGCATCCCTTACATTTCACAGCTACTAGCAGAGACAATTGGCTTTCTTTGATAGATTAAAGCAAACAACTTTATAGTGACTGACTTTAAATGTTTGTTCATATTTGTTGTAATAATTTTGGCCTGAGGCATTTCTTTAAAAATGCATTGGCACTTTATTTTTTTTATTTTTTTTGCACCTGCCTGAGTTCAGATAGGAAGTCCATGTTGATACATTGTTCTTATCTGGATGCATAGAAGTGAATACAAATAATGCCCAGTGATTTAGACAGTGCTAAAGTCATGTTTAGGATATTTAATCTCCAGACTGATTAAACCTAGTTGATGTAACCTCAGAGACTGACTCCTCTCACACTGAGCTCCTCTGCTGCTGGAGACAGAAGGTGAGAGATTTTTGTTCAGAGGGACACACTGCCACCCAGTGTTACAGGCTGAGAGGCAGGAAGAGCTGAAGTTCACTGAAGTTTGTCCGTTTCTTCACTTCCATCCTCCTCAGCATCAACGATCCTGTCTGATGTTAATGTAATCCAGAGAAACTGAAGCTGAGAAGTACCCAACACTGTGAGCTATACATTTACAGTGAAATAAAAGACTCCTGAATAGAACATCACTCTGCTCAGGGATCTTCACTTTTAATTCTCAACAGATGTATAAGCTCCAGTCCTAGCGTTCACATAATAATCCATAGGGCATATACAAATCGGTGTTGACCTTCAGTCCAAAATGGCCAGAGGGTCAATATCGGCCTATGATACATTAATACACAGCATTACTGTCTGTCACATTGTCCTTTTTCATACTACCAATGGGGGTCACTTGTGATGAAAATGGGGAAGAAACTGAACTGTAGGCAGCAATCATGATTATTTTACCTCATAATGGTGATTAAAAAATTGAACTCAGCAGTTATTAAAGTATCTAGAATGGAGTGATTATTTCCACCAATTACAGATTGGTTTTATTCTAAAGTGAGTGGTAATAACGTTTTATAATGGCTGTCAATCGATTGAAATATTTAATTGCGATGAATCGCATGATTGTCCATAGTTAATCACAATTATTCTCAAATTAATCGCACATTTTTTTATCTGTTCAAAATGTACCTTAAAGGAAGATTTGTCAAGTATTTAATACTCTTATCAACATGGAAGTGGACAAATGTGCTTTATGCAAATGTATATATTTATTATTGGAAATCAATTCACAGGACAAAAACAATGACAAATATTGTCAGAGGTCAAGGGACTCCTTTAAAAATGGCCGTGCCAGTTTTTCCTGGCCAAAATTTAGCATAAGTTTGGAGCGTTATTTAACCTCCTTTGCGACAAACTAGTATAACATGGTTTGGTACCAATGGATTCCTTAGGTTTTCTAGTTTCATGTGATCATATCTCCAGCAAGACTGACCTGATATTGACAGATTGATGTAGGGAAATACTGCATTCAAACATTCAGAATGACAACTGTTGGCTCTGTGGGGAAATAAACAGCTGGAAACAAGGTGATATACTGCATGCGGATTGCTTTGGACAGTTATTATTCATGGAGAAATGATGGATTCATATGTCGCCTGCGATGTAGTCACGTTATCAACCCACAAACCTTTTCACAGCATCACCTGTGGAAATGATGCGCCTGACGCCATTTGTTTATCAGTATTATTTGATACACAACTACATAATTGTCCACATATCAATGGAGTGTTAACCATAGTAAACCCAGAACAATTACCCTGGACTGTATATAAAACAAACATCCGTGTACCTGCTCTCAGTCTATTTCTGTTTTCCATAGAGCAGTTCTGTTTTTTGACTCCTTAGGCTCTGATATAAAAACAACATACAAGTGATTCTGTTTAGAAAACTGTTTTTCTTATTCATTATAGTAAAAGCAATGCTTTTTTCAGAGCTTCATTACACTAGATCAGTTAAAGTTACTCATTGGTTACTGCTGTTGTCTGCCGATAGTTGCACTTTAAGCAGGGAACTCACTGGAACCACCTCAGTGACCCCCAGTGGTCACTTATCCAGTCACTTATCAAACATCTACACAGCCGGCATCCAAGATTTTTACAGAAAACAAAGCCCACATTGACATTGACATGTACAGACTTGTGTCATTTATGCCAGCTGCACTTTATATTGGTTGTTTATTGATTTTATATGCTCAGTTGATGTTCTTTGTGTGAATCCAAAATCGTTCCAGTGGTGTTTCTCCATTTACCTAAAATGCTCCTGGAGATGCAACAAATTTCTGATTCATAACTATTTTTAAACTATTACAGTAAAACATACAATTTGCATTGTAAACGGTGTTTCCCCAAGCTTTTTTTTCCTGTGGACCCGCTTTTTAAAAATGACAAATTACAATAGGCCTTATATCTATAAATCGTGAGAGTAGGTTTAAGGTACATTTTGAACAGATAAAACATATGCGATTAATTTGCGATTGTATTACTTTGTGCCATGATACATCTGTACACTTTCAAAGATCTGAGTAGGCAGTGCAGACTATTTGGCTTTTAATTGATTCTTTTGTTCACCTCAATCCTCATCAGCATGAGGCTGAGCCTCCATTATTGACCAAGAAAAGAAGGAGGGATGGAGAACTGAACAGATAGAGCATGAAGAGAGATAGTTAGGGATGGAGAGAGATAACGAGGAGGGCAAAGTACCCTGTAGGATTAGCAAAAAGGGTGGATAATAGGGAGCGAGTGTAACCGCAGATACAGTAGCCTATCAAGTGAGAGTGGAAAGTGGGGGGAAGGATTGGAGATGAGCGAATCATATGCTGTAACTTATCCTCCCTGTTCACCAGAGACCAAAGACACTTTGGTTTATAGAGGCAGGGAGGCCAGACTCCAGGTAGCCGCAGGGAAAAGAGAAGGCATTTTTTCACGCTTGAGAGGGTCTTCCCTGTACCTAACTGGCCACACTGGCCACCAGTCCTGTACACTGGTCCCAGCTTGGTGCTTTGTCAATGTGCTGTGACTAATCCAGGAGGGGTCCCGCATTTTCTCTCACCCTAATTAAAAGAGGATTAGATGGGATGGAGCTCTATAGGCCACTCCAACATGCATAGCCACCGTCCCTTCGCTTTCCCGGGATAATCACACTTATACTGGAATTGCCTGGATTTTCTGTGCAGGACACCACCTGAACTCCACATACTGAAATAGATGGTGCTGAGACTAAAGGGGCTTACAAATATGGATTGGTCCAAAAAAAGGCATTGTAGCAATTCCCCAAAATGGTGTTTACATTAGGGGTGTAAGAAAATATTGAGTATTGCGATATTATGTTTTGTGATACTGTATCGATTCTCAAAAACACTATTGATTTTTGATTAATAGTTTACATGCAAAGAGTAACTCAGTCATTACTTTATTTAATTTTCAAACATAAGCATCATCTCAGTGTATGTGCCCTCTCAAATTTCTACGATGCTGATGTTACAGGCATTCTCATACGTTTCGTATGATGTCTTACGAAAAAGTTATTACTACTTTTTCATTCGTTTTCTTACGAATGTCCAGCAACACGTGTCAATTATAGCTCGTTACATGTATACAGTCTTTTCAAAATAAACTTCCGTCTTCACAGAAAACAACTTCCTTAAGTTTAGGCAACAAAACTACTTACTTAGGTTTAGGAAAAGATTTTAGTTTAAGTTACGTGACAAATAAATCAATGTTGAATTGTGGTTTCACACGGGACTCAAACACATGTGTTTACATTACAAAAGATATGGCTCATTTGTTCTTGGGCAACTTTTGCCCAGCATGCAGACTTCTAGGCAACTTGACTGGGACCAGCCTTCTAGGCAGCTACATATGCTTATACTGACACCAGTGGTCACTATATAGCTGGATTTCCATCAAAATACTTCTTACTAACCTCATTTTCAGCTTTTTGTTTATCTAGGTTAATTAAGAGAAATTGAAAGGAAAAAGCAAATTTTGTAAATTTAAATTTTATTTTTTTAAACCAAAATTTCAGTTTGTATAAAACTTAAAAAACTTAAACTTATTTTTTGGAAAATTAATAATAACAACAACACATGTGGAATTTTTTACCACTACCTCCAAGAAATGACATGCCCATTGTCACTCAGATAAAGTGCTTCAAATATGTAGTTCTGTCCAATACATGTCTTTAAAGCTGCCATCCTCATTATTCTTCATCCCCATTTCTTATGTAGCCACTTCATATGTTTTTATTCACTCACCACAAGTCAAGTGACAAACCAAAAAAGCACCTAATTTGCTTAATTGGGTGACATTTCTGAATTTTCTCAAACTTACTCTGCAGCTGTATAAACAGGCCTGACTCCTCCAGGTTGCAGGCACATTGTGGTCAAAAAATGCCTGTGCACGTTAACATGTCTGGTTTGTATTTATGGACAGAAATCCAACTGGAAGTTAGTTTGGACGCTTATTTATGAGGGCTGCTTTCAGCTGTTAACTCATTCTGCACAATGGCCTATAAATAGCCAGCTGAGATTAGCTTGTTTAAAGTGCTGGCAAATTTAGATACCAGCTGCTCCACAGAGATGACAGCACCATTGGTGTCTGGAGAAGCCTTTAAAAAGGGACCTTTGAGGTCCTGACCTCGACCCAGAACGGTGTGTCATTGCCTGCTATGGGTGGAGGCTACAGTCTATCTTCAAGCTATTGAATTGTCAGTCACAGATTACCTCTGGACATAATCATCCAGATAGCAGCACAAACCAAAATATCTCAACTATTTTTTTCAATTTATCTCGAAAGCTCCAAGCAATAAGATAGATGTTTGATTGGGCTATTTTTTATTAAGTTGGGCTGGTACAGTAGATGCAATTTGTGCTGCTTTGTCAACATTTGGCAGGGTTTTGAAAATATTAAAAATAGGACTGTCAAAGTTAACTTGAAAATAATGCATTTGTTTTAACGCCACTAAAAAACCTTAGGAATCCATTGGTACCAACCATGTCATACTAGCTTGTCGCAAAAGGTAGTTTAATAACGCTCCAAACTTCCGCAAAATTTAGTGGAAGAAAAACTGGCATGGACATCTTCAAAGAGTTCCCTTGACCTCTGACCTCAACATATGTGAATGAAAATATGGGTACCCACGAGTCTCCCATTACAGACACAGTGACACACTGACAGTTGTTGTTGCCTGTTGGGCTGCAGTTTGCCATGTTATGATATGACAATATGCTAAATGCAACACCTGTGAGGGATTCTGGACAATATTTGTCATTGTTTTGTGTTAATTGATTTCCAAGAATAAATATATACACACTCAAAAAAAAAATTGATTGTATGAACGTAATTTAATCTTGCCACCTATATTGCATCTAAACCATTCAAGGACAATCAGTCTATCTTGATTGTGTTTTTTGAACACCATATAAACTCAGAAAAAGAAGTTTGGAAATTTGTTTGGTCGATTATTTCTCTGTTGTTATAATGCTACTTGGCTAATTGTATTTTACATCGTTGGAAAGCCTGTTTATTTACCTTCACAATGATGTCCAACTTGTAAGGATCATGCATTTGTGGGATGAGCAGCACAGCTGATTATGTGGGTAGCGCCCAAGAAATATTTGCCAAAATGCTCTGCCAATGGTAAACAGTGTATTCTCCTGTGGGTATTGACTCTTGTTTTGAGTTGTTTTGGTGGATTGGATAACTGAACTCTCTATCAGTAACAAGGAACAAACAAGACATATTGGCAATTTTACACCTTCAGGAGCCTCAGTAGCGGGTGGAAGATCCATACGCAGCCACAACAGCCAGGCACCTCCTCCTCATGCTGGTCACCAACCTGGTCACACGTTGCTGTGGGATGGCGTTCCATTCCTAAACCAGGATGCAACTTGCCCTAACGCACGGGACTTATCCAGATCAGCTCACCTTGGCATGTCGATGCTTGTAGCAGACACCAAATGATCACGTTAGTAGAGCGCAGCACCCAACAGGCCAGACCTGACTGTCAGCACTTGGATCTCAAAACAAGACTCAATACCAACAGGAGAATACACTGTTTAGCATCACAGTTCCATAGTGCAAAACATGTTATAAAAAGGCAGTGCAAAAGTTAGTAGTGCAAAGTACAAAAAATATACCAGATATATAAATACAAGGAGATGAAGAAAACTGTTAAAACGTGAATATAGTGCAGGGTAACTTAGTCTATGAAAGTGCATGCAACATGCTATTTTTTCCTCTGTTTCATCAGCAGATGGAGTTTGCTCAGTTGTAAACAAACACTATAAATGCATTGTACACCTCACTGGATAACTGTTGCTCTTTGGTTGGTGATTGTTTAAGATGTTTGTTAGCAAGATGTAGTTTACAATCTATAAAAAGGGGTAAGTATATAGCCTACCAGCATGGGTTAAGACTGCATTTGAAAAAAAAAATGTTAAGACTTTGCAGGACTTTACTATTTCTGCAGCAAAGACAGACTTGTTAAAAGGCATTGTGTGGTCCACTGTTTTTAAGGCTAAAAAACAACTTGCCTCCCTGTCTGCGTCACAGCAGGACACATTAATGACGGGCGCCACCACGCCCTCAGCAGCAGCAGCAGCAGCAGCAGTAGTAGTAGTATACAGAGACACACGGTCACTCCAGTAAACACACAGGGCTACAACCACTTTCCGACACTGTTACAGCTCTGATTAGACGCTGAATATGGATCTCGACAACGAACGAGCTAAAATGAAAGAGTCCAGAAGACGAGAACACCAATCAGGTAACGCTTGCTACCTTGATAAGTCTGCTATTGTTTGGACTGCTTTGGCTGCAATAGGGCATCATAATTATTAATTAAACACTAAAAGTGATTTCACTCTTGCAGTATTGTTTGTATCGTAAGTAAATATCAAACAAACTAGCTAGTTTAGCAACGTTAAGCTAGCTAGCTTAGCAACGTTAAGCTAGGTAGCTTAGCAACGTTAAAATAGCTAGCTTAGTTTAGCAACGTTAAGCGTTCAATAACGTGCTAGTCTCAAACAGTTAATTTGCTAATGCATAACAACGAGCTACTTCTTACTATATAGCTAATAGAATAACACTGTTGTTGTGTGTAAAAGTAGCTAACGTAAACACTCAACGGTTGTGCAGCCATTGGCTTTCTGAGGTTATGTTGATTGATAACAGTATTCCTTGCAGATATAGCTAGCTAGCTGGGTAATACTGACATCCTTGTATTATTGACATATTGAAATAACAGGTTGGTGTTTTATGTATTAAAGGAATTGACAGCTAACCTAGTTATTAGCTGAAATCAACTGGATTAGCCCTTATAGTCACAGGGTGGGTCCAGCTTGTGAAGCCCTGTTGGTGATCAGGATTGATTTATGTACGTGACGTAATGTTAGGGATGCAACATTAAAGCAACAATCCAGGCAAATCATCGACATGTTGGCAACTTGTTAACCTCAACTTTAAAGTAAACTAGAAAATGCATTTCCTGCTGAAAATGCATGTGAATGCTGATTGCTGAAATGAATTGCAAAGCATTGCAGAAAGGCGAAATGACTTGCCTTAAAATGTTAAAGCTCAAATGCATTGCACTGCTGAAAAAAACCTAGAAGTTGAAATGTAAAACTGGCAGAGTTGGAAGCTGAACTGCATTACCTAAAGAAGCTAAGAGCTGAAATACATTGCTAGAAAAGCTTAAAGCTAAACTGTAATAATGTACTGTAAT
>CAKALG010043573.1:0-10472 GCA_916700815.1 Helicolenus hilgendorfi
CCTCACCCCTTTGCGCACGTCGGGTGCGCAAAGGGGTGAAGGAAAAGGGGAAATGCACGGGACGCTGCCGTGCATTTCCATGAAAGTCGGACACTGCATGCAACAGTTAGATGGTATTTTCTGCGTGGAGCGCGTGGCACTGTAAATGACCTGTTGAGAACCTGTGGGGCATCCTTAAAATGCACTATGAGGGTGGGTGGCAGTTTACAACCATTTCTTGTTGCCAGTAGGTGGCGCTATCACGTATATATCTTCAGGCCAGGACGATTATCCAGCTTGTGAAGTTTGGGGCAGATTGGAATGTGTAGAATCAAGTTACAACAGCGTCCTGTGTCATGTCGTATGTCTTGAATGGTTGAGGTCAGGTTAGGTCGTCTGGCAGCGAGTCTCACGAGAGTTTTTGCAGATCTCAGATCAAATTTCGCAATTTACAGGCTTCCTTCTAGTCGCTAGTCTGGAAGCGGAAAATCAGGGCTAAAGTTGAGTAGAGTGAACTTGCTATAACCAAACTGACAATCACATTTAGTACCAACTCGAAGGGACTGTTATGACATACTTGACTTTCATGAAGATCGAAGAAACTTTCTCTGAAAATGTGCCTACATCAGGGGACGCTATCTCGCTTCCTGGAGACACCCGAGCCCAGTCACTACAGAACTTTGAATTTCGTGCCACTTCTGACGCATATTCCAATTTTGGTGAGTTTTAGGGATGGCTAAAGTTGTCAAAAACGCGATCTCCCGGCAGAAAAAGAATAATACTTAGAAAAACAATACGTTTCCTTGCACTTCGTGCCAGGACACCGTTGGGGTCCTGGCACTTTCGTGCTCGGGCCCTAATTAGCATTGTAACAACAGAGAAATATCCCACCAAATACAAATTTCCCAAAAAAAATTTCTGAGTTTATTAGTAAAGAATTTGGCAGGAGAGGGAATGCATGTGCATGTTTTTACATATTTATCGCACATAACAGTATTTGTGAGTGTTGTGTTCTCACCATAGCGCAGATCACCCTGCTGAGGTAGATCGGGTCTGCTCGTTGAACGTAGTCTAGGTCTTTGTTGCTGAGGTGCTGTGGGCTGACCTGTAGGAGCGCCAGACATGCCTCTAGGACCCCAGGCTCATACTGCACACATGGAAACACAAAAGTAGCTTTGCTGTATTCTTACCTGCAAATAATGTGATTATACATGATCCATTCATGATAGCTGAGCGTCACATACCTGACCAAAGGACCAGGGCCGCTCATTAAAGTTTAGATTGGTGCCCATGTACACAACCCCGTAATCACTCTTGATATATTCTTGTATTTGGGCATCCAGTGGCATGTACACTGGGTCATCTGAAAGGCAATAGCAGTGGTGTGGAATGACTTATATAACAAGGCAACAGAAAAAAAGACCATGTAGACCATAACAGGAAGGAGTATTACTACATGGACCGACCTTTCAGCCAAGGGTTGCAGAGCAGCGCAAATGTCCCCGCCATATAGCTTGTTCTGTACCGTGTGGTCTCTATGTGGACCATGAGGCGATACATAGCCACAGAGGATTGAACAGGGGAGCAGACGTGGATGGTGACTGACTGAGAATGAATGTCGCCTGCGTAGGTTTTGGCTGACCAGCGTCGGGGGTCGGATTGATTGTCAGAGAACTGGACTGGGATCCTCTCTGACAGACCGCCTGTATGGTGAAAGAAAACACTCGCAGCTTACATAAAGCAGCAGTAGGCAAGTTGGAGCAAATATGATTAAACAAAGAAAGAAATTATTTTTATAAAACAGTCACTATATCCTGACAGTATTGTGTGAGACAGGTATTTTGAAAAAAATCATGTGCCTCTGGTGTCATCTGGTGCTCCTAACGGCATCTGCAAGATTTCACAGACCGGAGGAAAACAACCAATCAGAGCCGAGCTGGTGCCTTGCCGTCTCTGAGCAGCTGTCAATCACTCGCAAACTCCGATCAAACAGTCAAAACAAAACTAGGCAGCGGTGATCAAATTGGATGTTGTCAGAAACATCTACTTTTTACTTTAATACTTTTCCAGGGACTAAAAGGTTCCTTCAGCCCACTGTTGTCTGCGTTTCCACTGAGGTCTAAAGACCTGCGAAGATTAGGCGAATTAGTCCACTGACGTATGAAAAAGCAACATGACATGGGACGAGGGCTGCTGGTGGTCTCAGCGGTAAACGCTTTCAGGTCAGTGTGTCTGCCTGTTTCATCTAAAACACACTGTAAAAAGTGCTTTTTATTGCTTATGAATACAACTTTTCATTTGTAAGCATAGGACTGTGTTATTTTTTCTTCCATAAATTGCACGCTCTTGCCATAAATATGAGCAAACTTAATCTTATCTTTGATACCTATCCAAACCTCCAGGACCAAGTTCTCTGTGCGAGGATTCCACGACTGGCCATGAAACATCAGAGTCAGACTGAAAGGTTTCCCTCGTCGCACCACCAGGAGCTTTTCGCTGAGCCCCTGTGTCTCATGGGAAGGGTGGTTTTCATGAGCCTCAAAGTTGACAAACTTCAGTCGGCACTGACTACCGTCAGTGCCTGAAAAAAAGAGAAGACATATTATAAAAAACACATTCATCTAAAGAGTGTAGGTAAAACACTGCTTTCACTCACAGGATACAAGATAACGATCTACCACTAACACTAGAGCAGTGGAGCAGGAGCTGAAATAAAAGAAGAAGGGAAGCCGGCAGTTTTGGAGATAGAGTTCAAAGATGCCAGTCGATTCATGGTCTCAGAAAAATACTGGAATAAACAATTATTAACTCTGATGAACTTTTATTCTTTTCATATTGTTCATGTGTTGAAAAACTGTACTGTGTCACTTAGTGATGTGTCGATCGCGAACGAGTCCGCTCTAAAGAGCCAGCTCTTCTTGGTGAGCTGAGCCAAATGATCTGGCTCACTAAAAAGAGCCGGAATTCCCATCACTATAGCGTCTCTATCACACACCTTTGTGCCAGACCATCCTCACATTCGGTCACATACTGTAATTTGCAGCCATGCTATTTACAAAACAAAGCAGTATCCTGATAAAAAGGTAATCATGTTAAGTCACTCATTTGATTTATGTTGAAATAATACTTGCATATGATTCATTTGATCTGGGATAGGTTAATACGATGGTTAGAATGTGTTTTGCCAAGCCAGAAATCAAATGACTTGAGTCTTATCTATCTCAAGAAATTACATCAAACTAAACTTCATTTAATTTGAAAGTAACTCAAAGCATGATTTGCACAGTGAACTCACCCGAGTTGTGTGTCTGTTGCACGAACTCCATGGTCTGACGGCAAGAGAGACAATTGCCTGAAGGAATGACAAGCAGGCTCCACCTTCACATTGATAAGAATCTCACTCTCACTCTCACCTCTTTTATATTGGCCATCCACAAACGAGGAAGATCATCTTGTTCTACAGGAAACTTCCCCTGCACACCTTTCTCTGGAAAGATGTTGCAAGAAGTAATGAATATGCTTTTGTTTTCTTTTATGTAAATCATGGGAAGCTGTTAGGAGGTTACAAAGCTCACAATTCACTCGCTAGAATCTATTTTATATTGCTGTGAAAACATTTCCTTCAAACAACTGTCTTTATTCAAGTTTCTCACCAAAATTGTAATTCCACGAGATTTCATTTGAAAACATCACAATAACGTTGTAATTTACCTGTGCCCAATGTTCATTTTTCGTAAGCAGAGTTTGAGCGCCTCATAATAATAACTCAATGTCAACTCCGTTAACGTTAGTAATTCCATTATTTAACCAAGCAGGACTGTGCTGCCCACCTGCTTCTAACAGCTAACGTTATTAACTCTCCCCCTGTTGATTTCAACACGGGTTTGTTGGCCCCTCAGGTTTAGTAGTGCCACGCTGTTGAGTGTTTTTTTTCTCTCCGCTGTGTTTCCAAAACAAACGCAAACATGATACCTTGGCATATGACTAATTGTGCATGTGTAACTGTATCTTTTAGAGGAATCGATGAATGAGATATCAAGGAGTGGTCCACAGCCGCAAGCCAAACCCAAGTGACATTCTTTGTAACAATTACTAAACCTCTGTGAACTGGAGAGCACCAGCAAGTGAAGGGTGGACTCTAATTGGAAATGGAAAACTACATTTATAGTTGGTTACAATAGCGTTTTAAACCAATTTTTTACACAAATAAATCATGAAAAGCACATAGGTAAATGTGTGTGTGATTTCCCACTTAAGAGGTAGTAATCTGAAGAAAAGAAACAAGGAAAACTGTTTAAAACTGTGAAGTGTTTTCAAATTGTATTTAAAATATTAGTTTGGCATTTTGGGAAATACGAAAATTTCCTTTCTTTGCAGAGTTAGACAAGAAAATCAACACCATGGATCAAGGACTTGTACCGGAAGTACAACATTCTACTATTTTAACCCACCAAAACTCAACAGAACGAGATTTGAATGCATAAGGAGTTAATAGCCAAAACAAGCTCTATGATATGCCCAAAAATAGTCTGAGTGACTGGAAAAATAGAAACTCCTGTACAAAGTAAATCAATTCCAACAGCCTTGTAATAATTGCAACTTCTGTGTGAGGTCATATTTTACCAACATTTTACACCGAATGACTTTCATCTCTAAAAATCACATTTCAGAGGGAATAGACTGTTTATTGCTCCATATTATGCACTACTGACTGGCTTTCTCTGCTTGTGTTCTGGCCTTTGTGCTGTCTTGGGTGAAGGGCTCCCTCTAGCTGCGTAGGTGAGATTGTATATTGTATGTGATGTTTACTGCTGGAAAACTACAGTAGTTACTGAAATGTATTTTTTCTGGGTATTTATGGCAGTGATAATCCCAGTCTCAGCCCTTCATTTTTCTAATAATGCTAAGATAATGTGTAGTATATTTTCTGATTACAGTATACAACAGTAATGAAGAGAGTAACCCTAGAGACAGAGCGCAATTAAGTCCCGCCCACAACGCAGGGGAAAACAATTCGTCGCTCTCCATCGATTTTGTATTGCCTGAAGGTGCCTCTTTGTCAATTCTGTCTGCTTACAAACAACATAAAAAAGGCCTAAAAGCTACTGTGTGGTGGGATACACTCATAGACTGTATATAAGAAGTGGACGTAGTCACTGAGACGTCACCCAGTGGTTTGTGGACTACTGTTTTGAAGCATCATGTTCAGCATTTTGGCCGTCGCCATGTTGGTATTTGGCCGTAAAAAGCTAACGAGAGGCTGTAAACGAGCTACACCACAGTCGCATGGGCGCAGGTTTACGCAACGAGGAAGTAGCAGTAGAAAAGTACTTTATATGTACTGATTCCTGCAACGATTTAACACCATAAGTTAAGAGGACGTACACGCAGGGCTGAACTTGCTATCTGGCATAACGGGCATTTTCCCAGTTGGCCGACGTCCTTTTGGGCCGACTTATGTCTTGTTTTTGTTTTTTTTGGCCCATAAAACAGTCAAATCGCCTCATTTCTTTTCCTTAATTGACACTGGGCTGGCCCAATCGCTCCGTGCCGGGCGGCCACAGTGAGGAGGAGAGGGAGAAAGATGAGGGAGGGAGTGTAGAGTTTGCGGTAAGCCGTTATGGTTCTAGCTGCCTGGCTCAACATATGTCATGAGAGATGAGCAGTGCTCGAAGTGGGCCGGTACGTAGCGGTACGCAGTATTTTACTCCTTGCCGTACCGTGACTTTTTCATGTGTACCGGAGCTTCGCATAAGTTGCCGGTACTCTCCTCTGCCCTCTCCATATCAGGTTCTCTGGGAGATTCATAATGGTGATACATAACAGCGCAGGGCCAGCGGATTTACGCCGCGTGGTTTCATTGTTTTAAAGTCACCAGAATTAGTTTTTTGAATTCCCCCGCTTTTGTTTTGAAATTCTCCCTATTTTTGAGGTATCAAGGTTGGCAAGTATGCAAAACAACCACATTTGAAGGTATTTAATCGAACAGCGCCTTCAACAAAACGTGGTACACACCGCACAAATGGCCGGTGACCAGGGCTGGTCTGGGCCAAAATGCCAGGGCCGATTTTTTGTCCCAGTCCAGCCCTGCCTACACGTTAGCTCTGTACTTACACTGTAAATCACAGGCTGTATTATAAAGTGTTACCAACACCTGTACGTCAACATTCAGGATAACCCACATACCCTATTCAAGAGAGCCTGCACAGTTGTTCACAGTGCCACAGACATAACACAGTGTTTCACGTGGTATTTTACACTGGTACTGGCTGAGGAGAGACTGTGCTGCAGACAGTGGGCACTATATTACATTGCATTCATTAAGCAGATACTTTTGTCCAGTGCAACTTAGAATATGTGCAGTCAACCTCCGTAGGAAAAAGAGCTAGATGTCATTCAAATTCTTAATGCATGACTTACATAACAAACAAGGGTGATCAGTTTTACTTATGATGACAATGACCTGTATTAACCTTTACTAAAGAACTTGAGACAGCGATTCTCTCCGAACTGAATGTAATGTAGCTAAACCTGCTTTCAGGCTGGATAGGGCGTGGAGCAGGGCAGAGACATATCAGAAACTGTTTATTTTTGTTATTGTTACGTTCCGCTCCGTTTGAGGTCCAGGGGATGAAGGGAGTAACAAAATAAATTGTTACAGAATGAGAGAGGCTGGCAACAGGATCGCGTGCAAAAAATAATTATACAGTTTATTAACAAAAATATGAAAAAATGTACAAACACCAACTGAAAACCTTTTTTTAATTAAGTAATTAAATAAAAAATGACAATAACCAATATTAAAACACTCAAATTAAAGCTACTGCTTGAAAAGTGCTTTGAAAAACCAACCCGTAGGTGCAGACAGCGAACAATCAGGGGGTAAAACAATTTAACACTACTGCTCCACAGAGACAGCGAACAAAAACAATCTCATACACCGCAAAGTTTGTCGACTTCGACGCGCACACCCGTCAACCATTGACGCAACCACGGAACACACAGTCTAAGATACTTCTCAGTTTTCCTGCTGTTATCTACTCCACCCTGACTACTGATGTCAGCTGCAGGCTGCATACCTTCATCCACTGCAGACTGAGGACACAGAGGAAAGGGCAGAAAAACACAACACACATGCAACACAGCACGGCACGTAACAATTATCATTTATTGTCATATGTTTTGTAATGAATGCAGGTTGAAGACTGCATCCACTGCCAAGCACCCAGCCAGCACAATGGACAAGTCCAGAATGAATATCATACTCTGTATCTATGTCTGAGGCCAACATGGCAAAGGGAGCATTGGCCCTATAAAGCCCAACCAAGTGTGTCACTTGATTTGTGGCAATAAACAGCATTTCAACTCTAGGCAGTGGTGATTAGTTAATCATAAGGCCCTGACGTTTAGAGAGGCCTTAAATCGAACTTTAAGATTAGTCATGTACCATTAATGCATGTTACTAACTTGGCTTCTTCCCCAGAGTCTAACACACACTGCTACTATTATTATCATTAGTCATACTTCTATTATTATCACTACTCGCTACTACTAATGCTATTATTATTGCCATTCTATTATATCCACTGTTGCTATTATTACCCCAGCCAAGGAGGTTATGTTTTCACCGGTGTTGGTTTGTCTGTTTGTTTGTCTGTTAGCAGGATAACTCCAAAAGTCTGCGATGGATTTGAATGACATTTTTTGGAGGGGTGGGGTGTGGCACAATGAACAATCCATTAGATTTTGGTGGCGATCCAGATCATGATCAGGATTCAGGAACTTTTTTAAGGATTCCGATCTGCCTGAGCATTAACACACACCACAGGGTATAACACATGCGCAGTGTAACTGACGACGCGTTGATGACGCATGATCCCGCCTCCTTCTGAGAGCAGAGAGACACGTGTGTGGATGCGTGGCGAGACATCAAGGTGCGGGAGCTGCTGGCTGTCCGTGGTGAGAAAGAAAAATGATGTAGATGACAGGATGAGAGACAACTTAGTGTAACGTTATGCAGACATAAGAAGGCTGCTGAATGAGAGAGGCATCCGCCGATGCGTTCCACGGAAACACACCGTGTTAATAATAAGCCGACCACCTCACGGTACCGCCAGCTGTGAGCTGTGATCTGTTTTTAAAGTCAGGCACCTTGGCGGAGGTCTGCGCTCTCCGAGTGCCATTCTAGTTGTTTTTATTAGTCCAATTTCTTTTATCATTATTATTATTATAGCTATTGTGATGTGTATCTCTGTCTCTCTGTGTGTCTCTCTCTCTCTCTCAACCCAACTGGTCGCGGCAGACGGCTGCCCACCCACGGCCCTGTTCTGCCCAACATTTCTACCCATTAAAGGGGAGTTTTTTCTTGCCACTGTCACCCCAGTGCTTGCTCATGAGGGAATGTTGGGTCTCTTTAAATTAGTGGTCTAGACCTGCTCTATATGAAAAGTGTCTTGAGATAACTTCTGTTATGATTTGGTGCTAAATATAAATACATTGAATTGAACAAAAATTGAAATTATTACCAAAGCCCATACAAATGTGTGTTCATTCTGACCATAAATTAATTTGACACACACAAACCTGGGCCCAGCTAGTATTCCAGCAAAGGAGCAGTGGTTGGAGCTCCAGGCAAAATATAATGAAGTGTGCATTGTACAATGATGGCCACTTGGTGGCAGCTGGGTACATAGTGTACAGTAGGCCTACACTGGGAGAAATGGGGCGTCAGCCGGGACTGACAGCTCAATTTGGTCCTTGACTCCCTAAGTGTTAGGTAATCACACATGTGCTTCTCTCTGAAGACGATACAAGCTGTTTGGGGAAACTCTGACTCGTCCATCAATACTGCAAAGGTTCCTTTTTCTGGCAGGTCTGTTTTCTCGTTTTTTCCCCATCGTCCTTCTTTCATAATGTACATTTTTGAAAATCAATAAAAGAAAAAACCTAAAGTCATGCACATGGTCTATATCCAGTGCACTGAAAGACTCGCTTTTATTGTTGAAAAGGTTATAGCTCATGACACTTTATTTCGAAAATCTCTGTAGGGCTGGTGCTATGTCAGGAATGATGGCCAAAATATGTAATGAAGAATGAGGCTGAGTAAAGACGCTTTTACTAAGTAGAGATAAAGATTACTATTAAAAGGTCACACTCTTAAATACTAAATACTAAATACTTAAATACTAAACAGCTTCCCAAATCTGCTCTATGGAAAGAGTGGCGAAAGACAATTTGTATGGTTATTTACCCAGTTATAGTTGAGCAAAAGTGATGCATTTCGATTTTTATATATTTTCAAAAAAAGAGCAAAACCTTAAACTAAAACATTGATGTGTTTATAGTTCTTCATAAACTGTCTTAAAGTGTGACTTGTTTGATGTGGTATTCTTGTTGAGAGAGCATTTCAGCCAATCAGCTGTCTTTCTTTCGCCTCCAAGCAACAAACAGTCCAAACCAGATTCCCACGGAACACACCCTGTAAGGGAAAACTGTTTTACAGCAGCTACCACAGTCCGCACACTAACTTACCAGGAGTCAGCTATGGATTATGACCAGCAGGTAAGAACCAACAACACAAAGACCAGCTCTGAATTATCGCAATGGAACAGAAATACAAAATATTTTGAGTATGATCAGTCATAATGTTATAGCATGAGCACCTGTATTCTTGATAAATCAGACGTTATTTTGTAGGTAATGTCATGTTAAGTTAGTTAGTTAGTCAGTGTAATATAATAGAATGTGCAAATCTAGCATTGTGACTTTAGCCAATGGAACTGTGAAATTGTCTTCCAAAGGAATTTATAAAGAACCCTGTTAAACACATCCTGTATTATTACATTATATTACATTGTATTCATTAAGCAGATACTGTTGTCCAGAGCAACTTAGAATATGTGCAGTCAACCTCCATAGGAGCTAGATGTCATCAAAATTGTCAATGCATGACTTGCAAAAAAAACAACGATGATCAGTTTCACTTGTGATGTCAACATTTACTTTTGCTAAAGAATTTGAGACAGCGATTCTCTCTGAACTGAATGTAATGTAGCTGAACCTGCTTTCAGGCTGGACAGGGAGTGGAGCAGGGCGGGGACGTGTCACAACGTGCTTCTTTTACTATCGTTTACTGTCTTGTGTTTTTTAATAAATGCAGGTTGAACACATCACATCCACTGCCAAATTTGGAGACTTGATAGAATTTTCCTACCCCATCGGATATTCACACTGGTCAGTGTATGATGAAGATAAACATGTATTCCATTTCGCTGTTGCAGGTGAGGACAACATCTAGTACATTACATTGATTACACAACAGATAGATGTAGGTTTGTTTGTATTTTAAGTTGAAAAAGAAAAAGAATATATACAATATATACAATATCACTTTCTTAAAACCTCGGGGTGGTTATGCTGCTGGGCAAATGGTCCATAATGAATATGTTTCAGTAGTCCATCCATCCATTATTGGGGGTGGGAGGACAGGGGGA
>CAKALG010043581.1:0-25192 GCA_916700815.1 Helicolenus hilgendorfi
AGTCCGGGTCCCTTAAGGTTGGACTGAAGACGCTGAGTTGAAGTGACACAGCTGCTGCTGCTGCTGCTGCTGAGGCAACGCTGCCTCTCCAGACGGGTCAAGGTTACACAGAGGAGGACACACACTACTGCCACACAGCTTCTCACGTTCACTTACACACTGAGACACTCGCACACAAACACAGGAATACAAAGCAATGCTCTCTTAGCCACCAAGGTCAAAAACGTCTGGTTACTTGTACACTATAATGAGATCTTATACACTGTATTTTAGCAGCTCAACAGGTTATAGTCTGTGTTTCTAAAAGAGTGCTATAATTTGGATTTTGCTATATTATCAAGTCCGTGTTGACTGATGCTTCCATGCCATTGGCTGGCACATCCCCTTTGAGCGTAAGGGCTGTAGGAAGCGGTCATGTGGCCTCTTCCTTGGCTTTTGCGTCTGCTCTGATTTGTTTGACATTTTTGGATATATAATTATTTGCTTTCTTGCCGAGAGTTACATGAGAAGATCGATACTACTCTCATGTTTGTCCGTTAAATATGAAGCTGCAGCCAGGAGATGGTTAGCTTAGCTTAGCATAAAGGCTGGAACCCAGTGGAAACAGCGAGCCTGTTTGTTTAATCTGTCCAAAAACCAAAGTGTACAACTTTGAGTATTTTCAGAGCATGGGTGCATCCAAAATTCCTACGCTAAAAAAATTGAGATTTTTTAATATGAAACATTAGTGTGAGATCAATAGTACGCAAATTGCATACTATTTCCGGTGAAATATTGCAGTATGCAACGCTTGACTTCGCCTTGACATCTCCTCTTTTCACCCTTCTTGCTTCATGCCCAATCCCAAGGGGCTTAGTCTGAACCTCTCAGGTCACACCTGAACTGATAAGAAACCTTAATCAGGCCCTGCTCTGTCTCTACCTTTGTTTGCTGCAACATGTTGGGCTGCATGTGATATTCCCTCTCTGCTCCAGTTGAATTATTAGAGTAAGTGATGGATATCTGTTATAGTTATTGCTGTTTCTTTGTTCAACAATGAATGAGTGCTTTGATTAGGATATTAGAGAACCTTTGTTTACTGATTTTCATTTGTCTTTTAGCCATTAAATCGTCTGTGGATGGACAACGGACAATAAACTGTTGAACGGCTCTCATCTCTGGTCTTCATGCTTTAATTGGTGTGCCAATGCAGAGACTTCTTAAATAACCCAACTACCACAGAGTTAAGCTTCTACATGTTATTTTTGTGACCTATATATCTCTGAAAATAACAGCTTAAAAAAATGATTTCACAGTTATATAATATTGTGATGTAATGCTTGTTGGAGTTGACCTTGAAATTCACCGCCTCTCCAGCACGGGTATGGGATAATCATTGAAATCAGGCAGGTCAATTGGATCAATGCAGGTATCGGCAATGGAGAAAGACGGAGTTAGAAATGATTGGTGAGATGGTGTGGGGGGGTTTGAGGATTACTATATTTACACCACTATTGAACTCCACTTGTGTGTGTGCTTTATTAACTCCCCTTTTACTCGCAATATCTACACACAGTCCTCTTGAGAGCCCGTTGTTATTAGCTGTGTTTATTGTTGGAGGCATGCTTGGGTCATATCACTTAAACAGACCTGTGAATGGGAGAAGGCATGTCACAGAGGAGGTCAGACATGAGACAAGAGAATCGATGTAAAGAGATTTGAACTCAGAGGAGAGAGATGAACACTTTGGACGAAGCGGATACAATTTCAAAACGGGTCAATCCAAAGAGCACAAAACTCTTAAACAACACTTTACCAACTGAGGAAGATGATGACCACAGGAGGAGGAATAAGCAAACTAATGATGCTATTAGAATTAATCAAAAGTATTTTCTCCACTTTTCAGACAGCATGAACATTTTTTAGAGCTGCACTTGATTGATTGACCCTGTTGAATACCATTAAATCCTACTGGTGTCATGAATTGATTTATTTTCAAACGCTACATTTGCACAGATCGTCTTAATCCTTCTTTTTAGATAAAAGAAACTGAGTAACTGTAGACACGAATGTGGTTTTTGGCGCTTGGCCCAAATGTGAGCCAGGCTCTTACACATACAGGTTAAGATATATATATGCAGTTTTTGGTCACCTAACATGATTATGGCTGCAGTATTTACACCTTTATGTGACGTGACATTGTATTTGTTTGGCCAGATATGTTTCAGACTAAAACATTAACTGCAAAAGAGCTAAATTAACCCATGAGTGCAAGGTAAAATGTAAATATTCAGAGGGGAAATTTTAAGTTTTAAGAGCATTCCAAAAGAAGTAATAGAAAACAACATTGTATGATTGGAAGTGTGCATTCATGTTACATCTAATTCCATCCAAGGAACAATATTTTGGCTGCACAATAGCAAAAATGCAGGATGTGTAAATAATAAATATACTCATATCGCGCTGTGAAGGCATGACCCGCCCTACTCTGCCTCTGATTGGCTACCCTAACCAATCTCACGCCTCACGCCTCAACCTAACCTAACCTAGCCAATCAGAGACGAGCACTGCCGCAGCTTGCTAGCATGAGCCACCTAGCTGCTACGTTAGCACCACAGTAGCCGTTTGGCTAGAAAGACACAATAACTCACCATAATACCAAATATAACTACATTTATGATCAAACTGACATGTTCTATTACACAGATTCGTGGTGGTTAAAGAAAATTAAAGTTACAACTCCTCTCTCGTACATTTCCCGAGCTTACGGCTGCGCCACTACTTGACAAAGAGCAGCTGTCAATCACAGCTGTCAATCATGACGTCTCACCCCGTTTTTATAGCATCAAATAACTAATTAAAACCAAAGTTTTCAGAAAAATTTACATTTGAACATACATAATAATTGATAAGAACTACCCAAAATGACAGAACCCATCTTTGGGTATAACGTATTTGACGTGTACTTTGACTTTTTAGTTTGTCCAATCCGCTAACATGGAGGGGTGGGCTTTACGACCTATACTGCAGCGAGCCACCAGGGGGCGATCAAGCTATCACCACCATCTTTATATGGTCTATGGAGGAGACAACAAGGAAGGAAAATAGTAGCAGTAGTTTAAGACAACACACACCTTTTATCTGTTTAATCTCGGTTAATTAGCCTCAATGTTAGTGTTTGTTAGTGTGTTTGTACCAGCCTGAATTCTGTGAGCTAACTGAAGTTGCCTAGCAGTTAGCTGCTAAGCTAGCAGGGTAAAGATGCTAATTGCTTAGCTAAAGGCTACACAAGAACCCAAACTACTTTTTTTTAGCAGTGAAGAAACAAGTTCATGCTTTTTGAGGGAGGTTTTTTTTCCTGTATTCTATCTATCTTCTAGTCAGGTCTAGTAAAATACTATGTATATTGAGCCACACAGCTCCCAGTATATTACCATGAGTTTTTGTAACAAAAATCTTGAAACTTTTATTTTTTTTCTTCAAATTCTCTACCAAGAAAAATACAAAACATTATAAGGCGGTAAGTAACTATTTTTTAATTTTTTTTTCCTTTTTTAAGATGTGTTTTTATTCGTTTTCTTTTAATTTTGAGAAGCCGTTACAGTGCGGTTGATCCTCACTGTAAGTGTATTGGTAGCATCGGCTAGCAGCAGTTTCTTTAGCTAACGTTAGTCTCTTTATTTTGCTTGTGTGACTAACATTAGTGGATCCGTGAACGAGTCCCAGGTGCTGGATTCAAGGTCAAACAGACCCCAAAGTCACCGGACAGCTGTGTAGGTCCTCTGATAAAGACACCTGTTCAGATGCTACAAGGTCAGATAACAGAAGGACTGTTGGTGTGAGTTCTGAGGAGGATTTTTTCTCCACTGGTTTCATCTTTCAGACTACGAACTGTTTCTCCAGGACTGACATCGAACTGTGAGTTGGACTTTCTGTGTTTTGCTGTTGTTTCTGTCTGTCTGTGAACCCCTGTACACCTGGATTTTAGTATTTAGTAATAATTAACCTTGTGTGTAATTCTAAGTTTGATCTGGAAGTCACATCTGGTCAACAGGAAAACACCATCCTGATGTGTGTATCTACAGAATGTAAAGGCATTGCGAGTACAAAAGGTGTGATCAATGATAAAACAAGGGAGCATGATGATGATGATATGAAGAGGATGAAGAGGGAGAAAACAGACAAACTGTATTGTCTGTTTGTTACAGGTATAATAGAAATTCTGCTTTGGCTTGCAGACTGTGAGACAGCGAGGGAGGGAGAGAGAGAGAGAGAGAGAGAGAGAGAAAGAGAGAGAGAGAGAGAGATGGCCTCAGGGCGATAGAGGTCTCTGTTCAGTGTCTGAACAAAAAGCCTAGTCTGATCGAGTGAGCAAGGCCATGAACTAACCTCCACCCCTATAGCATCCAGCCCACCCTCACAACACTTCTAACGCTGTGTGTGTGTCTGTCTACTGTATCTGTACATCTCAGTGTGTGTGTGTGCGTTAGAGCTAGACAGATGGATATAGCCATCATTTATCTGGCAGTTCACTTCAGATATGACGTATGTAGTGCTGTTTGTTTGAATACATTTTTAATGCAGAATACTATCAACCACTGTCTGTTGAAGCAGAGGGTTTTATTATTATTATTATTATGAATATAAATATGGATAGGACCTATTACTTTTGTTTATTTTTCAAAATACTTTATTAGTATTTAGTTTAAATATTAGAAAATGCTTGAAAATGTAAATTTTAAAGACTCCAAGTGGAAAATCTAACTTTATGAATACAATTGGCACCTCAAAGACTCCTCTCCTTTTCCTCTTTAATTTTGCCCCACGTAAATTTGATTGAAGCTATATGATGTTATTTACACACAAAAGATTGTTGAAAACTCTGAGATCTACTCTGGAATTAAAAAAGAAAAAGTGCTGTGTATTTGACAGCAGGTCAGTAGGTTTAAAGGAATAATAAGACTTTTTTGTATACTCTTCAGGTTTCCCTTTTTGAATGCCGAATAGAGACTAATGCTTCCTGCTGGTAGGGAGAGTTATTTCATCTCACGCAGACGCAGGACGTATGTCGTAGTTCATCGTTTGCTGTAGTCTTTGCGGTGTGTTCGGGTGCAACCTTTTGGCCGAGGCACAGCCGACATGTCTTCGTTGCCGCTAGTTCACTGATGTCGGTTTGGTGTGGCTGGGCCTTTAGAGCTGCCATGTGAAAACCTTATTTTTGTAGATTACAGCACACTTGTATGAAGGATTTACTCTATGTTATGTTTAGGTGGGTCACACAGATACTGGTACTGAAAATATGCAGCTCATATTATAGTCTGTTGTAGTCTGACTTTTGAAAGCACTTTCTAAATAAAACGGGAGTTCAGATTTATCTGACTGCTTCGTATTAATTGATGACAAATAAGCCATGTGCAGTAATATAGAAAATTGAGGATGCGATACATTGAGATGAATCGAGAATCATTGTGTATTCGAATAGTTGACAGGTGAATCGTAATCGAATCGTGAGGCCAGTGAAGATTCACACACCTAATAGTTGTACAAGAACCTTGTTTACTATAAACTGTGGCGATCAGTGTCTTCTTACAGCAGAAGACTCATTAATCTCTGGATTAAATGAAACGTAAATTCTGGATGGAAATCTGTTTTAACCTTTTCAAAATCTGTGTTTTTGGCGAAAATGCTGAATGTCGACACAAGCTATCAGCTGCTTCAGTCCCAGAAATACAACGTTGGCTTTTGAATGCCCATATCAGTCGAACCAACTGCGTGTGTGTCTGTGAGTGAGTGTGTATGAGAAAGGGACAAGGAGACAAAGGGGACACTGGTGTGGCTGATGGGCTGCTTGGGTTAGTTTGGACGGCGGCAGCAGGGCTTTTCTTGATGCTGAACCAAGAGGACAGGAGGAGGCCCAGCCATGACGCTCATCACATCTGAAGCCCCCATCTGTACTGGTGTCTCCCCACCAGTCAACTAGCCAACACACACACACACACACACACACACACCCCAACCAACACACATGGCTCTAATCTCTTCTGACAGTGCTCACATTCAGTTAGGCCCCACAGTGCTTGTGCATGTCACTGACCATAAACAAAACATCCACTCCTCTACAGGAGACACAACCACAGGACACGGGGCGTGGATACCCGAGAAATACCACAAGACAGGGGTGTGGGGAGTGTGTGTTGCAAAAAGTGTGTGTGATGCCTACGACGGGTGTATCTAAGCGAAGCTTCTAGGGAAGGAGAACAGATGCCTGCAGGTCATGTCATATCTCGGACATTAGGGCAAAGTCAGTGGCAGCCAATGGGAACAAAGAGAGGCCAGTTAGCAAGCAGCCGGGCCGAGTGCTGGATGAAGCCGAATCATCACTTTATCCTGTGTTTCTGGGTCTCTTTGCAATGTTTGGCGGTGGTTTGTTTATCCAGTAATGGAAATGTGTTGAACGCATCCTCAATCTCAGAGGGTGGAGCCAGAAAAGTTGTTTTTAATGAAGTAACCCTGATGTAGGCGTGGGACGATATGACAATTTCATGTCACGATTATCCCAGCCAAAATAATAACTGTTTGTATTGCATCACAGATAGGACATGCGTCTTTCTTTAGTGAGCATCCTTTTTAGTGTAAAACAATGAATCTTAAATAAGGTAATCAGAAATCATAAAGACCCGATGCATAAAAAAAGGATACAAAAATAGCAACATTATGTGAATCTGTTGTTTCTTCCATGGTGATTCTTGTATTTTTAAATCAGGCTCTACTTTTCACTTCTTTACCATGACAGCGAGCTAGACAGCTTCTTTAAGTCACTCGTGTAAGGATATTCACGATTATCCTGATAATGGAAATTCACTATAATCAACTTATTTTGAGTGTTTTTTTATCCTAATTCGCGATAAAATCCTATACTGTCCCGTCTCTACACTGAAGAGGTGATATTAAACTAAATACTCTTTTTGTCAGTCCAGAACCCAAAGATAATCAGTTTAATCTGATATAAAACACAGAAAAGCAGGATATTTCCATATTTGAGAAGCTGAAAACAGCCTTTTTTGCATGAAAATTACTTTAACGATAAATCATTTATCGAAATAGTTGGCTTTCTATCAACTAATCGATTAGTCAACTATTCGTTGCAGCTCTATATTGATGCATATATGCGTCCTCCTGTAGAGTCCGAGACTTTTATTGGCTGTTTGTAGACAGTAAACATCGCCTGAAAAAGAATCAAATTGAATAAACCACAACACAGAAAGTTCTTGTTGTTTTTTAGTAGACCCCTAGATTAGATCTTAAAATGCAGAGCTTCATAATTATTCTACAAGAGCAGCCACGGCTCATTTTGATGTAGGCATGCTCGGTCAAAATATAAAGTAGCAAAAACATCTGCACATGATGAGAAGGTGAGAACAGGAGAAAGCCACAAACTGAATAAATATGTGGGAACACTGGAACCTGCCAGTTCACATCTCGACTCGAGATCTTCATCAGATATGTGTGTTCACCGTTGTAAAGCTACACAATGCAGTACTAGATACTATTTCTTATGTAGACGATGTGTGTGTCTCTCCTCTAGTTCAAAAGTTAAGGAAAAAAATGACATTTCAAAACTGAAGGAAAAAGGAAATCATTTTCATCCTGTTCAGAAAAAATATTGACACACACAGTCCCCCGGGGTTGTTTCTCATATTTTTAGCTACTGTCAAAAATTATTACTTTAGGTTTTGGTGTTGTGTTTTGGGTAGATGAGCTTCCAGTGAGGGTCCCTGGAGAAAAAGTTTGAATCCCACTGTGCCAGCTCTTTGGCTGCTGGCTGCTTAGCGAATGGAAACACAGTGAGACGCTCCCCACCAGAGAAACTGTGCTGTTTACAGACGGTTTTAAAGCGATTCTAGTTTTACTAAGCGGAGTGTGACAGGAAAGACGGGAGAGAGCGAAGATGGCGTAAACAAAAGATCCAAGTTGATGTGAACCAACAGCATCATGTAGGCGACACGTACCCTTAGATCAATTATTCAGACCAACAAGTCCTCACACCTAAACGACAAACTATACCAATTTGTCAGTGTATTTCTAAAACACACCTGTGGTTAACTTATTGTAAAGTTTAGGAAACTAAAACTACTGGGTTAAGAGATCACCTTCATCATTTATAGAAACAAACAATGACTGTTAAAAAGGAGACGGGATGCAAAACCCCAGGCTCTGTTGTAAACAGCACTGAAAATAGCACTGTGTTAAAACACTCACATACACATGAGCTTCTGTGTGGGTTTGGAGAGGAGATGAAGTATGATCCAGGATGTCCAGTTTGAGTGATGCATCATTAACTTTCAAGGCTTAGATATCAAAAGACTGTATAACAGTTTATGATATTAGATCGTACGTTACATTTCTGGAAAGGAAGGACTGAGTATGGACTCATTTTGTCCTGCATGTCAACGATCATGAAGTATATTTACATGGTTCACGTTACAAAGTCTTCTACGAGGAATGCATGATTGCACGTATTTGATTGGTTGGCTGTTAGATGACGTTACATTGCATTGTGGCGAGATGTTCCTGTGGATGTTTTGATAGTTTTGTTGCTGTGACTTTGACTTGGACTCTATTACTGTGTGGCTTCACACTGAGTACAACTGCTGCTACAACTACAACTACTTTTCAAGGAGCTAAAAGGTTCCTTCAACCCGCCGTTGTCTGACGTTTCCACCGCGGTCTAAAGACCTGCAAAGATTAGGCAAATTACTCTTCTGACGTATGAAAAAGCAACATGACATGAGACAAGGACTGCTGGTGGTCGCAGCAGTTAACAGTCTGCAGCCTGCAATTCAGTGTATCCGCCTGTTTCATCTAAAAAACGCGTTGAAAAAGAATAAACGTTAGGTCTTGTCTCACTGCGACGACATTTACTGCTGCATAGTATTTACTGGAGCACGTTGGATGTAATGAATGAAATGCAGAGGAGGAAAATGAAGCTAAGAGCGTCCGTCTCCACAGAAAATCATCTGTTGAGTGTTTGATGGTTATTTATTTGTGCTCTAGAACGTAAGTGCCGTGAAACAATCTCTCATTCACAGCACCGCCACGCTACACTGTCTCTCTTCTACCGCTTGTGTAATCTCTTTTTGTCTCTCTTTTTCTCTCTGCCTTTTTTAAAAATGAGTCAGGAAGCTGACAGCAAAGCCCAACTTTACTTTTAGTGTTTTCTAACAAAGAGAAATGCTCTCCCCTCATCCTAAATTGATTCTAGAGTACTTCCTTCTTTTATGAATGAAGCAGTACAGTTGAAGCAGCGGCGCTGTGTGTGTGTGTTTGACCAATCAGCATCCCTGCAAACCCCAACCCAAAAGTTCTGGTACTTTCAGAAAATACTCCCCGCCGACCAAGTCCCTTTTACCCTTAAAAAAGCCCCGGTACCCCCCAAAAAGAAAATATTCCCGGTACTTAATTAAGATCCTGGTACCTTTGGTCGAAACGAGTTCCTCAAAATAGTCATATTACCTTATTGTTGAAGTTACGGTAATGTTTTTGTCATGATTTAAAAAAAAAAAAAAAAAATGTATATCTCCTACTGTATATGCTCTACTTTACAGCAAATTAAATGTTTTACTTGCACAGAACACAACATCCTCTCTGCAGCAAAAGTGCATCCACATTTTGACGTCAGGTGTCCGTTTCATGACTTCTTTCAGTGTGAAAAGGGAAACAAAAACGGGCCTTAGTTCAGTGAGATCAGACTCTTTACTGCCGCTGTTTCAAACCTACTCAACCTCACAGGAAGTGTGAGGAAAATCCTGCAGCGCTAATGGAGGAGATACTTTTCTAGCGGCTGGTTTTAGGTTACTTTATAAGTCAGTGCACACACACACACACACACACACACAAACACACACACACATACAACTAACAGATTGGGCGTGATTGACAGCTCTGACCTGAATGTGCACATGGCTCCTTTCCCCCCTAAGCTACAAGCAAGCATGCACAGACGCACAAAACACACACACACTGCCATACACAATGATGCACATATATTCTTGCGTGTAAGCATTTCATATGCCCAATGACAAAACCATTAACTGCTCCATCTGTGTGTGTGCATGTATGTAAAGTATGTGCTATGCATATACAGTATGTATACATGTGCAGTATGTATATATCTATGAATAAATATGCATGTAATGTATATTTATTCATCTGTCTTTTTGGATGCCTGTAAAATAAGACAAGCATGAGCATCATGGCCTTGAGTTTATTTGGGACTGTGATGATGATGTTCTGTGTTTTACAGCCATAACACAGTAATCTAAATATACAATAACTTTCAATTTTGAACTCGTTGACAGCCCAAATTTCTCTCACTAGGTTAAATTCAATCAGTATAAGAACATTACAGTATGAAAAATGAATTTTCTAAAACAAAATAGCATAAAATATACATAATTAGTCCATATTGCTGAGTTTAATGCATGTTCCAGTTGACTCAGCTACTGTATATACTGACTCAGTCAGTCCCCGGCTGCTGCTCTGACAGGATTAACAAAGTTGTTATAACAGCCTATAAATTAATGCAGCGTACAGACTTGATTTCATCTTTCATTCATATCGACTTTGACATTTTGAGAGGTCAATCACCAACTGGTTTATGGTGAAGGCAGGGCTCCGTCTGTTAACGTTAAAAACACACTCTCTCAAGGCTGTACGTTACTTTTTTTTTGCACTGGTGCTGCAGAGGTTGAAGAAGTTTTGTAACACAGACCACAAAATTGAGTATCAAACAAGTCCACTGCAGTTTGAGGCTATTCAAATTCTGTTTCCCAGTTTAAAAAGTCATTTGCCATGACCATTTAAAGGATTAAATATAGGCCTGTGTATTTATTTATTATTATTATTTATGCACATGTAGCATGGACGCAGGAACTGAGGATGTTGGTATAATGTGAAACTAGAAACCTAAAGAATCCATCGGTACCAACCATACTGTACCTTCTTGTGAAGGAGGTTAAATAACGCTCCAACCGTACACTTTTTTGGCGAGGAAAACCTGTCATGGCCATTTTCAAAGGGATCCCTTGACCTGAAAAATGGGTTCTATGGGTACCCACGAGTCTCCCCTTTACAGACATCCCCACTTTATGATAATCACATGCAGTTTTATCCTTTATTCACATATACATACTGTATATAACCATACCGCATCAGGACTGATTGTGCAGTTGGAGCATTGTTTGCATTCAGATCTTCCCTAAAGGACCCACAGGCGAGTCAAAGTGAGTGTTAACAAGAGGGATACCAGCCGCTTCCAGCGCTGAGCCTCAACTCGCCCGCTGGAGCCAACAGTGGGCGAATATTCATCCCTGCTCACGTAATCGTTCTGACTTCAGTGTTGGTAGATCTGAGGGGTTGTTCTTATGACCTGCAGGGCTTCAGAGGAACTACAGTGGCTTGTTTGGATCATGTGAGCTGGAGGGATGAAGACGTTAAATATGTTCTTTCCAATAGGGAGAATATGTGCTCTGTCCTTGATGACTTTATGGTTGAACTTCAGCTTCAAGTTTTCAAGATTTTTTTTTTTTTAAATTAGCACTTTTATTACCACATACAAGTTTAGGGGATTTGAAGGGGAACCGATGCAAACATTCACACTGTGTAACCCTGTTATGTCGGGCAAAAAACTGAGAAAATTACTGCCTCATTATCCTGAAATCACTTTTTAATTTGAATGAATTGACTTAGGCATAAAAAATATGACATACCATGTTGCGACTGTGTCATGCAAAGTAGTGATAAAGTGTAATAAAGCAGACGTGCCCTATTTCTAAGTTTTTAAAAACAGTTTAGTGTAGTTCTGCAAGCACGCACACACACACACACATACACACACACGCTCACACACACTCTGATAGCAAAGGCGGAGCAGAGAGTAGCAAAGCAGAAAGCGAGAGGAGGGCTCACCATCTTCTCCGTTAAGCCTGGCTGACTAATTCTTGCTGCTAATTTGCGTTTGGTTAATTAACTAATTACTGAGGATGTCTGAGGGCGAGGCTGTCTGTCAGCCTGTATCAGTAATTATTTTCATCGTTTTAATTAGACTCACACACTCCTAGACTCAATTTCTCCCCTCCTACCACGCACACACACCCGCACACATTCAAGCATAAGTAAACAGCCTGACAACAGTATGGAGACCCTATAACGTCTATATCTGCTCCGCTGATGTTTAAGATATAGGTTTAGGATAATCTGCATTTACAACATCATTTATAGAGAAAGAGGAGGGCTTTTTACTGATTTGCTGTCGGGATATTATCATTATCTCATGATTACACTGCAGGGGCATCCCATTGGAGGGGGACAGTTTAGGTTTATCCTGTGACATCATTTCCTGCATGTGTGGTGCAGAGTTGGTTTTAGGTTTAAAGGAATAGTTCAACATTTAGGGAAAAAAGTTTATTCTAGAGATGTCACAATACCAGAAATTTAGTAATTAATACCAATACCAGTGAGATTCCACATTTCTCGGTACCCAGTTCGATACCACGGTAAAAAAACAAAAACAAACATTAAAAACTTAGAGCTAGTGTTAGGAAGCTTAACAGCTCATAATTCCTTCTCTATTATATATTTTATATTGCTGTGAAAACATCTCCTTCAAACAACAGGATGTATTCAAGTTTCTTGCCAAAAACTACATTTTTACAAGATTACATTTGAACACATCATGATACCGTTACAATTTACCTTTGCCCTGACTAGAGCCTGAACGCATCATAATGAAACCTCCTGTGCTGCTAACCGGCTGCTAACAGCTAACGTTTACTAGCTCTCGTCCTGCTGATTTCAACACAAATGTGTTGTTTACGATGTATCATTATCAGGGAAACATAGGGTGCGTGCCCTGGACGCATCGATAGTGAGTTTACTGCGTCCTCTCTGGATTTTAGACGGTGTTAGTCTCGTACATATACAGTATATGTATATGGCAATAAAAGAGGTGAATCAAGAGGAATAATTTGTTTTCTGTGGATATTTTTATGGGTATGTGAATCTTTCAGATCATTTTGAGGATTGCCTCAGTGGATTGCATGTTCCACATGTTATGCAAGTGTGTGGGAGTCGCTCTGGTCTGGTCTGGTCTGGTCTGGTCTGGTCTTGACTTGGTCTCAACCCCTCAAAGTCTTGGTCTTGACTCGGTCTTGATACACCCTGGTCTTGGTCATGACTTGGTCTCGGTTTAGGTGATCTCGACATCAACAGTGAATGTCAGTCTGAACACAGCCTAAGGAGAACTTTAGTTTCCCATTATGCTCTCAATAGAGGGGTAGTTAACCATAACAATTGTGCATTTTGCGATAAAAGCCACACATTTGGCACAGATGTAGGTTTATATGTTATGAAAAGATTTCGAAAAATGGCCACCAAATAGGCGCTTAGTATTCTAAAATGTTGCAGAAAACTGATTTTATGACTCTTGATGCTTTCCAAGGTATGTTAAAGCTGTTCAGATCAGATGTCAGAAGATAACAGACATGTTTTATTTGCCTCTTTATTTTTTACGGGTGCTTTTTAAAAGCTTTTTTACAATGCCGTTTCAGTAACTAGTCCTCCAATCGTGACAAAATAGGTGTTTCTGATCTGCTACCTCAAGGTTGGTGAAAGATCATGGTCCATAGGCTATACCGACATCACGCTACTTCGACCATTGCTACTGGATGTACTCATAGGTCATATTTAAGTGCTGACTCTTTCCTTCGTTCTGTTTCAGAGGCATTTCCTCCCTGATAGGAATCACACCGAGGGGGAAACAGTGGCGCAGGGTTTCGTCTTATCATCTTAAGATCTGTGAAATAGAAAAACTCAACAGGGCTTGCAGTTGAACCTCATGTGCAGAGATCTATCATAGGTGGAAAAAAATATTATACATAGGTAACAGGGCAATATGGAATATGACTAATAATGAAATGCAAAATCCTCCAAAAAATGTCTTGTAGAGAAAATTCTTTCCTGTAAAAAGCTCTAAATTTGCTCATTGCTTTGCTGTTAAAATTGAATTGTGCTATTTTTTAAATAAGGTTTTTAAGGTATTCTTGTTGTTTAGATGCTTCATGCCCAGAATAAGATGCCTCATCAGCTTTCTGCCGGGTCAGACCCTGGCAGACAGAGAGAGAGAGTTGTAAATAGTGAGCAGATCTCTGGCAGAGCGGCCGCGCAGCAGATTTCATCCCAAGAAGCCAACTTTAGTAAACAGGCAGAACTAATGAGGACACTGAACACACACACACAGACATGCAGACATCCACACACACACACAACTCAGTGTCTGAGCATTTGGAGGCCCCGAGGCCCCGGGGCCAGAGCAGCCCAGATACCTGATGGGAGCAGGGACATCAAAGCTGCAGGATTAGAGAGAGGAGAGAGCGCCGCAGGGAGGAAATGCTAACTTATTATCCGCTTCCCAGCTAATCCTGTTATCTACAGAATATAGCTGTGTTTAACCCCCCTACACACCTCCCTCTGACAACACACACACACACACACATACGGTGTACACACACAGTGTTTCGGGGGTTCGACAGTCTCCCAGAGCGCCCCCTTGGTTCCACACCGAAACCCCCAAAAAACCATCTGGTTATGTATCTTATGTTTCAGATCATGTAGATGTGATGTGAAGTCCCAGTCCTCGTTCTAGATCCTTCGCTTAGTTAGGCACATAATGTGGTCCTGAAGTCCACTTCAGTGTTCGTGGGCTCTCAGGTGATGTAACGCACCCTCTGGCAGACATATTGGAGGTCCACAGATCGGGGTTTGCCCCAGGCTGAGTGAGGCACCGAAGCTGAATATGATTTAGTTCCCCCCCATCCATTTTCATTTGTGCTGCTACATTCACAAACCAGATTCTTTACAGAATTGTCCTTTAAACTATATTTAAGTGAGTGGGGGAGCTTTGCTAAAAAACTGAAAAAGTCATTGTTTAACTAAAATGTTATGCTATGTTTAGTTCAAATCACTGAAAACAATCTTTAACTATTTTTCTTTTCTTTTTTTTTATGGTCCATTTGACTCTAAATGGGACCATAATTTACTAAACGAACATCATGCTGTATTGAAGAAGACTTGAAACTAACGATTGAGACCATAAACTCATGTTTACAATGTTTACTGAGGTAATAAATCAAGTGAGAAGTAGGCTCATTTTCTCATAGACTTCTATACAATCAGTCTTCTTTTTGCAACCAGAGGAGTCGCCCCCTGCTGGCTGTTAGAAAAAATGCAAGTTTTAGCCACTTCCACATTGGCTTCACTTCTCAGACTGCGGATTTACCCACTGGTTTCAACTGCACTGTAATAACAGAAATGGTTAATTCCTGAGGTGTTTTATGAGTAATGAAAGGGTTAACATTACATGCTGACTTCCCATCAGTTACCTTGCTGGCTAGTTAGCGATCTTTTGTTGGCCAAATTCCACTATTTCAGTTAGCTTAAACTAAAAAATCAGATCGACCCAAATGGTGCTCATTTAACGTTTAAAGTCAAATATCTATCAAGCGTAGTTTCAGATCCTCGTCTACAGGTCAGATTCTTTTATTAGGCTAACTACAACTAGCTTTTCGTTTATTTGCTATTTACAGAGTTGAGTTTACGTAAGTAGAAAAGCTGCAGCCAGATACAACAACCAATATTAATGCTGCCTTCACATGCTCTTCATAAACTCCTCCTTTTGACTTCATCTGTAAAAATGACTTGTTGCACATTCAGCTGTCTCTAATTAATAATTATTCATAATAATAATTGAAAGATAAAACTTCCCGATACCATACGTACCTGGCTATTGCGTCATTTGAGAAATGAAGACACACATAAATGCTTTTTTATTGTAGTAACTGAATGTAGAGTAGAGATATAAATTGATTTATTCTGTTGTATGTAATAACTTAACTTTCAATAATTTATTAGGAAATATATTCATTAATTGAAAATGTATATTAATTTCCAATGAACAACATGTAATATACACCTGTTTTACACCAGTGGCTGGCTCTCCATACTCTAAACATCACATACAATATGGGCTCTACAGAATCTGTTTACACTTTTGCAATCATATTTATTAGACTTTTAGGTAAAGGGCAACAAATGTATTATATTTCTGACAGCATGTAGGCAGCGTATGGACCACTAATCCTCCCTGATTAAGCTGCAGTATAATGTGGTATGACAGATAATTAGCTGGCAAATAAATAAACCTTTGATTATGGGTCTTTACTGACCTCGATGTAAGACATTATGTATTTGGAAAAATAATACATTATTTTTTATAATTAGAAGACACTTCTTTTTGTTTACTTGATACAATGGTCAGTATACCTTATTAACAGGTGTGAGGAGTGATACCTGTACAGTATAATTTAATTTGTACTTGAACAGTAAAGACAACTCATCACTCATCAAATAATTATATACCAAAACAACAACTTATTTCACTAGCACGATATGGCTGCATGAAGGCAAAGGTGCGCTGCTGAATGGTCCTGCACATTAATTTACTGCAGGTACAAGAGTTTACTTCTAGGCATAATTAGCTCGTTGTCCTTTCTGACCATAACACCTGTAAAATAAAGAGAGGAAGAAGAGGGGGGAAGTTGAAAGAGAACATTCCTTGCAGATAATGTTTATGTGAACAGAAGTGGTAAAAGAATATGGTGCGCTAATACATGTAGATGAAGTGAAATTGTCATTAGGCTAATCAGCACTAAACTAATTGGGAGTCATGGACCCTCCTATCTGCTAATTCTAACCCTAAACCCCGGCCCATATCTGCAAGCAAATGGAGGAAGAGAGGGAGGAAGAAAAGTGGAGGAAAAGAGCTGAAAATGAGAGTGAGGTAAAGAGAGGAAGAGAGAGATGAAGCCTAATTAAGAGTGCTGGGATTTATGCAAATGAGACGGTGCTGATATGGTAATCAGAGCCTGCAGGGCCGTAACAGGCTGTGTGCTGTATGCTCTATGTGTGTGTGTGTGTGTGTGTGTCTAAGAGGCTGACAGCTGGCTGTGAGGAAGGTCAGAGCCAATCAGGCTCTTACTCTAATGCACACTGCCCTCTGGCCACTCTACCATCTCTCTGTGCTCGCTCGCTCTCTTCCTTGGTGTCTCTCTACCCCTCGCTGTTATCCTAACCCCTTTCCACTCGCTCTCTCTCTCTCTCTCTCTCTCTTTTTCTTTACATTTCACTGGTTGTCTGTCATGATGCGTCTTGACACTGCACAGAAACTCAAACACAACAATTGTTTTCACACATTTACTGACAGTTGGACTTAAATACACGTTTGTCACTTCCATCCCACCTCATCTTATATGATATGTATGTATGTATATTGACCTTACAAGTTATTGGCTGCTGTAATCATTCCTTCTGTCCATACCTTCCTAACTCGACTATACTGTCAGAAATAAGGGACAAAATTCACAGTTCTCGTTTTAGAGTTGTTCCGATATCAGTATTGGAAATGCATCCGATACGGGTACGCCAGTTTATGCACCGCTACGTTAACATAATTTATTAACCGTAAATCGGTTCTTCTTCGCCGCAACAAAGCAGCCTTCACTGTGCTGTCGCCCTGGATGTATCATGGCTGCTACTAGCAACTACTGTTTAAGAGCAGTGAAGAAGCAGCAATTCAAATAGGTGTCTGGTGTTGTGGTCGTTTACAGCTGTTACAAAGATAGATACATCTGTGAAAAATACGGAAAGGAAATTGCCATAAAAATGGTGACAAGCGTGGATGAGACGCAGACCAGAAAATGGGGTATTTTTCATATAAAAATACTCAATGATGACGGAGAAAACAGGGTTTCACTGTGTCTTTAAGCAGAGTTTGAATTACAAGGAGGATCGGTTAATGTAAGTAATATACTTTGTTGGTGACCCATGACTGTAGAAGTTGTTGTGTCGTACGTGCCTCATAATGTGTAATGTATTGGATTTATCATCATAACAGATTGCAGACATTGCATTAAACAAGCAAGATACTGTAAGGATGATAAGACTTCAGTTGACTGAAGCATGCACATTGTCATTCACACACTCTTTTTAAAGAGCCAGTGTGTCGCACTAGTATAGTTCTCGGACATGCTTGTGTAACTGCTTTAACGTGAGCCGCAGAGTGCAAAACCGTGGTACCGCCAGCTGCCGTCTGACTCCTGTTGCTCCTAAAGTAGAGTTATTATAGTAAGGATGGTTACGGTTATGCACTCGGCGGCTCATTTTACCGCAGTCTTGGAAAAGGGAGGAGTGAGCGGAGGGGTACTCAGGTGGTTGCAATCTGCAACCACACCACTAGATACCAAATCCTACACGCTGTACTTTTACAGTATGTTAACTGCTCCTTGAAGCTGCTAGTCATACTACAAAATAAATAAATAAATAACCCTCACTCCCAACAAGAAATAGCATAACATGCACACAATGTCAAACTGAATAAATGAAGTAAAACAAAATGGCAGTTTGTTCTGATCATACCTGGGATGCATGAATGACTTTGAAAGTCTCATCACTTAACAGGTGAGTCTATTTAAAGAACAACCTCTTAAGTGCTTCCCTCCCTCATCCACCAAAGTGTCTTCATATGTCAATGTAGGGTTTCTGGACCTCACAAGTGGAATGAAACGGGGCTTCTTGATAATTGTTAAATGCTCGCAAGTGTGCATGTGCACGAACACACACTCTCTCACACACACAGAACCCAGGGCCATGTGGCCATATCAACACATCTGAGTGTAATCCAGTTAACAGAGTATCCCAAATGACTAAATTAATCAGAGGAATGCTATCTGGCCCATCTCTCTGTACTGCTTTGATGTGTGCACACACACAAACACACACATGCACGTATACACACACACACACACTCGCATGGATACACATATAGAAGAGGAATTAGTGTGGAACATTGGTCTAACGGAGAAATTACTTTACCTGCTCTGATAATAAGGCCTCAAACCCATGGAGGGGCCTGTGAGATACTATCATTATAGCGGCATCCCCGGGGGCATGGAAACACACACACACACACACACACACACACACACACACATATACACACACCTCTGTTGTATACATGGGAGTGAGAGAGATCAAAAAGATGCATTGATTCACGACTCCAGATACAACACAATAGCACAAAAAAAGATCATTACAGCAACAGCAACTACGCAGTACATGTCTTCAACAATGACATTACTCTTATTTGATGATTTTGCTTTGTAGATACAGTAGAGGTTATTGTGTTGCTAAAAGAGCAGAGCTTAGACTTCCTCATCATGTTTCCTCCAGACGCTACAGCTGCCAACAGCAGAACAAAGGTGTCGTAGTTTTGTAATGTTGGAAAGACTGAAACGTGCTGCGAAATGTTCAATTTCAGGCATTTAACTAATAATAGTTTGACATTTTATCACATGTTGGAGTAAAAGAAAATGTTTGAAGAATTTGAGATGTAAAAGAATCAACATGTTTCAGAGTTAATGCTAGGGTTAGGGTTTGGCAGAAGTTTGGTCTCAGTTGTTGATTTCACTTATTTTTAATCTCATCCGAACTATAGTGATTTTCATTATAACTTTGCAATCAAAGTAATATGACAATTTTGGTTTATTTCCTCATGATTAACAAGTCCTGGCAAGTAGGACATTAGTGATGATTGTCAATTGTCTTCTTCGCTCAGACACCAACATTAAATTGTCCGACGCCTGATTTAACAAGTGCATCCCTTATTAGATTGTCATTAGCCTTTGCTTCACAACCTTAAAGGGATAGTTCGGGTGTTTTTGAAGTGAGGTTGTATGAGGTACTTATCCATAGTCAGTGTATTACCTACAGTAGCTGACGGTCGGTACGCCCCCAGTTTGGAGAAACAGACAGGAATATGGGCATGGAAGCAAAGTAATGTACTGCTGTGGACAGAGGCCTCAGCAAAATGTTAATTGGTTGTTTAGGAGGTTTGAGGACTTTCACAGTAAGTCACGACAATAGCAAAAAATAATATAAGAAGTGGACATTGTCACCGTGACGTCAATCATTGGTTTGTGGTCTGCCGTTTTGAAGCCTCAAGTTCGGCATTTTGGCTGTCGCCATCTTGGTTTTTTGCAACCAGAAGTGACACAAGAGGGTGGAGCTAAGTACAACAAAACGCTGAAAAAACACTGTTTTCTCGGACAGCTCTTAGACCGAACAACGCCGTGGTAGCAACCTGTCAATCACAAGGTAGCCACGCCCTAAAGCATCCCCTGCTTTATGGTCTATTTGTCTCTAAATGGGACCATAATTTACTAAATGACCATCATGCTGTATTGAAGAAGACGTGAAACTAGTGATTGAGACCATAAACTCATGTTTACAATGTTTACTGAGGTAATAAATCAAGAGAGAAGTAGGTTCATTTTCTCATAGACTTCTATACAATCAGACTCCTTTTTGCAACCAGAGGAGTCGCCCCCTGCTGGCTGTTAGAAAGAATGCAAGTTTAAGGCACATTGGCTTCACTTTTTAGACGTGGAGGTTGCCCACTGGGTCCGACACATTTTCTGCCGGGCTCAGTTTATTCTTTGGGCAAAAATTGAATTTGTGAAATGTGGCTTTGCAAAGTTGGTGTTGCAGGTTCCACATGGATGGATTGATAATAATGATAATGATAAGTCAGCAATAAATCTCTCAAACCTAAGTCAAAATAAGGGAAAGAAATGTATTTCTTCATCTCTGAAACAAAATGTAGGCAGCTTTTCTTTCAACAATCAATACATGGATGGGATTTAAATTAAATTTTAATTACATGAAGGAATTTCATTGTCACTTCAGCATCCTCGTGGTTTGTTAAAGATTTCGTTTGAAAAGGGGAATCTCAGTTTTACATGCTTTGAGTGTTGCTTCAGAGGTGTTTCCCATCTTGCCACTAAACATTTCTGGTACTACAGCGTGACTGCGTAGCGCTATTAGCATGTAGCCACGATCCAATACTTCTGGACCATTTTGGGTTGTTGTGCGTTGATTAAAAAGGAGCATGTTAGCAGAACCAGGTGGCTTTGAGCTAAACCAATGCTCATGAGCAGAACCCTCCATTAAAATAATGAAAGCAATAAAAGCAACAACAACAACAACAATAATAAAACCTTTGGAAAACATTTCATAAACCATCAGCAGCCAATTAGAGGAGCCGGCACAGGCTGTGCTGTGCTTTGTGTGTGTGTATGTGTGTGTGTGTTGGGTATTAGAGCGTTACAGCGCCCAGCCCGGCTGTGCCCTGCAGGCCCGACCTTCTAATCATTATCTGTCTGTCTTATTACGCTCCAAACCGGGCCACTCTTAAATAAAATATGCAAAGGTTTCTTAAATGATGACCCGAGGCTGCGCGCGCCGCCGCTGCTCTACATGCTGTTAATCTGAGAAATGCAAATTCCCTTCATCTCGCACTCGCCTTTATTAACTTTTTTGAATTTAAAATTCCACGAACAATGAGTTCTGTCAGCTTCTGAAATGATATTTTCTCTCCTCTTTTTATGTGCGCACGGAAGCGAGTTTAGAGCATGAAATTACCAGGGGAAATATGAGCGGTTTCATCTCTCCCGCACAATTTAATTGGCTGCTTTGCAATTATTAGTTTTTGCTGCTAAAGTTTTTTTTTTTTTACTTTACTGTTACTGTTTCCTTAAAGTGGCAGCTCACAACAGTGTTTTATTTTTCCGTGTATACGTGTGTGCCTGCAATTCCACCGCCGACCGTCAGCCAGCTGCTCTGATTGGACGGCCGATTCCATGTGATTCGCACGGTGATTTGATATTCAGATTTCAAATTCAGTGATGTTGAGAGAGGATCGGGAAACTCTCACGCTGATGAAAATCAGATAAATAGATAGGATGCTCCACTTTATGATGCACTACATGTTTTACAGCATCTGTGTCTTCTCCTAAATTCAATAAAATACATTTTGGCGTTCTTGACCTCCAGATTTCACACACAGGAGGATGTCTAATGCTCAACTTTTTCATCATGCACTTCTTTTCTCCTTCCTGCTCTGTGTCCATATTTTTCTCTTTCTCCGTAACATTATTCGCCCTGCTTCTGTCCCTCTGTCATTCAGCTCTCTTTCCGTCTCTTTCTTCCTCTCACAGGATCAAACACAGCTCCGGGTGAGCGTTAACTTCTGACTTCACCTCTTTTGACTGTCGGAGTAATGTCGGATTTTTCGTATAAAAAAATCTTTGTGTTTACAATAAGGATAACTGAGGTTAGACTGATCATTTTTACAAAAAAGGAGACTGCTTTGACAAGAAAAACGACCGCATCAGTTGTGTTTGTCGGTTGCTGAAATTGACCCGTGTTTACATTTGAATTTTGCTGAAATGTATTACTCTTCTGTAAAGATCATAGGCAGATGTGGCGTGATGCTACAGCATCGCAAAACCACTTTGCGTTTATGTTGTGGTAAATGGACGGATCAGCAAAGTGTGTTTACCATTTCCTACCAAAAGTCAGCACTGGTTTCTTTTAGCCATGACCACAAACTTTCCTTATCCTTAACCGAGTGGCGTTTGTGCCTAAATCTAACCAAACCGTAAACATGCATTAACTGATTCTTTGGACTCTTGGGGGCAGCGCAACAAGCTATAAACACAACACTGACATTTTTGACGCATTTTAATTGTGTTTATTGTTCAATCTATACTTTATTGTGCTGTTGCCTACAGACAAAGTGAATACCGTAAAAATCCACTTACGAACGGCATGGATCAAATATTTGTGACTGTAGTGATGTGATATGATCGGGAGTCTGCAAAGGGTGTTTATTTTGAAAATTGACTGGATGCTCTAACCATTCCACCTCCTGTCTGGCTCAATCTACTCTGTGCAACGTACCACCACAATTCGAAATTACCCAGTTTTTCTTCGCCAAATTTAAGCGTAACTTTGGAGCGTTATTTAGAATTCTTCCTGACAAGCTAACATGACATAATTGGTACCAATTGATTCCTTAGGTTTTTCTAGTTTCATATGATACCAGTATTTTCACTGATCGGATTTGTTAAGAGGTTAATAGTTTAGTACAATAAAAGACCGATACTTGCCATCTGTGTATCAATACAATATTTCCACGCAAAATATTGCAATACTATGTTGTATCGTTTTTTTCCCCCGATCCTAATGGGCAGATCAGGAAACAGTGACCGACTTTGGAGAAATAAAATGTGATCAACATTGCCTAACAGAAAAGAAACATTTGCAGTAATATAAACTGAACATTTGCTCCATCGACTTATTTTTTGTGCCTATAAAAGGTCAAATAAAACATGTTTTTATTGTGCACTGATAATAACTGTTTGCTCTTGTCCTATCCTCCTCCTCTTCACACTGTCTGTTTCCTCTCCATCTCCTCCTCTGGTCTCTTCCCTCCTGCTTGGCAACAGAGAGTAATGGACGAGGTTATGAGTGTGTGGAGGCTTCAATTGCTTCGGAGGAATAATGACTCTGAACTAATGTTGATTAGAAAGAAAGAAGACGCAAACATAACGAGGCCTCGCGCCTCATTCCCCTTAATCACCCTCCTTATTTACCTCTCTGCCAGAGAGCTCGATCTCAGCTCCGCTCCGAGGAAGGAGCCGGGGTGCGATCAGGAACCCGAAGAAACCACAGGAAGTATGTAAAATATTATGTTAAAACATATAATAGTTATATTTATATTAGCAAGATGAGATCAAACATATTCTGTCAGCTGTTTGTATCAAAATCTTATATCCTAAAATTGGTCAGTGTCAAGTTTTTGATCAGTTTTTTTGGGGTTAACTTTTGGTTTTTGAGGTTTTCTCTTCCAACGAAGGGGATGACGTTGTAGGAAGTGATTTTTACATCTGCCTTTCATTCCTTTCAACATCTTTCATCGCCATACTGAAGCTTAATCCCTAGTCCCTAATAGGAGTTAAACTCCAAAAACAATAGATCCTACATTACCCAAAATGCAATTCAATAGCATAATTTCATTACAACCCCCCTGCCTGGTAATCGCTCAAGTCTTTCAAACTCTATGTGCCCTGTTTGTAACTCTGGCTCTTTTGTATACATTCTTAAGGCCTTTACACACCAAATAACACAAATGAACAACACAAAAATGTTGAATACTCGCCTGCAAATGTTATATGTCTAGGCTTTTATTGTAAAAGGTAAGAACGGAAGGAGTTGAGCTGGTCTGCGCTGCCTTTGTCAAGGTTGAAGGGAATAATAAAGTTTCCAGTCTTGGTTCGGACTACGAGTCCTCTGTGTTGTTGTTTCATAAATATAGAAGCAACTCAACCTGTTCCGCACAACGTGATTGATTGATGTCTTTATTCGTGGTGCAAAAGCTCAGAAAATCAACTTTCTTACGAAAAAATTACGCCGCTTTTTCAACGCTTAATATTTGAGACAGTCAGCCCATTGAATACGAGGGATTTGTTTGATTTTAATTCTCTGGATGACAACCTGGAGTTTTAGCTATCAAGTTAAAGTTAATACAGTAGCAATAATATCAGCTAAATCTGACAAATAAAAGGGAAGATGATGAAAATAGCTTTAAAACAACCCCTTAACTTGAACTCAGAGCGCTGTACAGTTCAGTCTTATTCCATGTTCCCAACTGGCGTGTACACAAAGCCCACTCCTCCTCTGTACCGAGTTGTAATTTCACTCTACGAACACGGTTTCATTTTCACTGTAACACCCCCACAATTACAGCATTCCTCCGCTCTCATCAAACTCTTCCTATTGTCCTTGGTGCACAACTGCTGTACTTCAAAGTACTTTTACCACCACCCTCCTCCTCCTCCTCCTCTTCTTCTTCTTTTCTTCCCCACAATCCATTTTGTTTTGCCGTCAGTGTTCAGTAAAAGAACTTTCCGGCTGCTTTCAGACATGCAGAAGATGCTGACGCTAATTCACTGCAGCAACTCAAAGCGACGCTTTGTTTTCAAATACAGTAGAGGAACAGCGAGCGCAAATATCATTTAAGCATAATAATTCAACATTTTAGAAATCTTAAAATCGTCCGCAGTTGATCACGACATCTGCAATGTTGTCGCCATGGAAACTAATTAACCAGCGCGTGCGGAGGATGCGTGTGTTTGTGATGGATTGTTGTGATGCCGGGTGGAGGAGCAATTGATTAGGCCCGGCGGATCATTGCCAGGAG
>CAKALG010043586.1:0-15845 GCA_916700815.1 Helicolenus hilgendorfi
GGAGACCAAAGCTACGGTCTACCCCGCGTCCTCCGACCGCGGCCGACACTGTTTTGCAAGACGGGCTTCACAAGATATAACTTTGCGGTTTTGGTGCTTCCGTGTAGTTTGTGTTGGAGTAGGATCTTAAGTCTTGGCTCTTGTCATGTTTATGTTTTGAAGCTCCTTTAGTTTGGGCTGGTTTTCTCCGGTCTTAGTATCACCATTTGCAGGTGGTTCAAATAAGGTTTTGAAGTGATTAATCCATATACATCTAGAACTCTGAAGATTTCTAGCAGAGGGATTCCATCAGGAGCAGGCGTGTATGGATTCTGCACTCGAACTCAGCTCTTTACAGATATTGAGTTGTTTGTCTGATGGCGCATTCGGAGCATTTGGGAGTCTACAGTGTTGGAGGTGCACTAATTTATCTGCTGGATTTTCTCTTAAACAAACTTCCTCACCGCAGACTTTAACTTGTCAAACACAGACAGACACAATATCATTAATGCTGCAGTAAATTTAGGTGTGACACTTCCAAGGACTTCATTGTGCTCTGCATACCTAAATGACCCATTACTGACGTTATTAGTCACACCTCTGCTTTTCTTGCAATGACATGTCTGCTGTGACTGTGTCTTTTGTGTTTAGTGTTATTGTTTTTTGGTGTTTTCAATCCTGAAACACCAATTCAGTAGTAGGACTGCAGAATGTTCTGAAATTCATATCCATGTCTTGGACGGGAAAAATATTGGAAAGAAGAACGTAAAAAATACAGTGGACAGGAAATAAAGATGAAAGTTAGCTGTTGAATATCCGATGTAACAGATGGGCATTAATGGTACTTGTTCCCCTATGTCAAAGTACACAATGCTCCAGTCTTTAAAGTTTTGAGAGTTCATGACCCTTTGGCCTTTTTAGGGGTCAAAAGGACATGCACCGTGGGACTGGATGACTTTGTGTGTGTGTGTGTGTGTGTGTGTGTGTGTGTGTGTGTGTGTGTGTATTTTGATGTTTCAAGTGCTGCACATCTGACATGCACTGAACCCTTAACCCCTAGCAGTGCAAATCCTTGGCTCAGGACCTGCGTTGCTTGGCAGGCTAGCCAGGAAACAGCAATGGTGTGTGTGTGTGTGTGTAATTGCTAGGTGTGTGTAGTTTGTGTCGGTTTGGTTTGAATTGGGTTTTTCGCCTTTTAAAAAAAAAAAGAAAAGAAAAATCTTCCAAAACAAGCAGCAAAGCAAGTCCACATTCAAAATATTAAAATATACATCTTCATTTGCATACTGCACGGAGCCGATACTCTTATGAAACGCTTGCCTTTTGCCTGAACAGACACATCCCTGCACTGTGTACCATTCAAAGCTAGTATAAAAAAAATCCGATAATTGCAGTTCTGAATCCTTTTAAGTGCGATCACTGCACTACATCTGCATCGCTTCTGTTCCCCCTTCTATCCTGGCCCGCATGCTCACTAAAACATGTCAGTATCTGTCATGTGGAGAATAATTTTGAGTGGGTTCATTTTGGGGTTCAACACTATAGTCTCTGTTTATCTTCCAAGACTTAAAGTAGTTCCAAAGAAATGCCTCTTGTTTTTTTTAAAGCAGCTAGTCTGTTACATGTAATAGATTACATTCCAAAAGTAATCTTCCAAGCCTTGTTCACACTGTGCTTTTAGGAGCCTCAGGCCTTGTACAGTATAAGTCTTTCATGTATATAAGGCTTTCAGCTGTGTGTTAGCTCTGCCAATAAGACATGCTGTTTAAGACTTGGCAGCTAGTCTGCAGCCTCCACAGTAAATGGTTTGCAGCTGACTTTAACGCAAAGCGGCTTTTCAAACTTTTCAAAATGATTTCTGTTGCAGCCAAAACGGATTTTGTGGGGTGAGGTCACTGACCTCCACGCCGGGTGTGTGTCAGTCACCCTGCCTCGTGTCTATGACTTTGGAGCTTTTGGGCTAGCTTCAGATGGAAATTTCTTCAAAGTAAATTAAAGGCACACTTTTTACCCTCTCAAGCCACTTTAGAAACTGACGTAGCCTTTCAAACTTTATGTATATTATTAATATTTCAAAGGCAACAGCAAGATGATTTATTTTGAGTTATCAAAAAGTTGTAATTGTATTAAATTAAAAGTCAAATGGATTTCCTTTATTAATCAAAAAACAAGCTGTAAATTACCACGCAATAACTGCTTTTAGTTGTTGAGTTCGGTGAGAAAATCAAAGTATTTCCAAACCGTATGACCTCTTGTTAGAGAGGAAGAAATGTGTGTGAGCGCTCGCGGGTGTTTATGAGCAGTGGTGGAACCTGCCATTCCTTTCTACCTGACATAACTTAGTAACCACGGAGACTCGCAGACACACACACACACCTTGTGTTTTAACAAGATAAGCCTGCTGTGCTTGTTCTCTGTAAAATCGACAACTACTGTAATATATATCAGGAAAGGAAGTTATAATAAAGATAATAGGGGCTATTGTGTGTATGTGTGTGTGTGTGGGAGGGAGAGAGAGAGAGAGAGAGAGAGAGAGAGAGAGAGAGAGAGAGAGAGAGAGAGAGAGAGAGAGAGAGAGAGAGAGAGAGAGAGAGAGCAAGTAGGGGAGGGCTGCATTTTAATTATTTACAGCTGAGCAACTGAAACTCCTCTCTGTCTCTCCAGTCTACCCTATAATCCAGAGTTAGGTTATAAACACAGTTAAAGTTTCCATCTCTCTCGCTCATCCTGGGTGGCCAAACTGTGTGTATGTGTCTGTCTGCATGTGTGTGTTTTGCTGTATGTCGGTTTTTGTTTGTCTATTTGCATCTCTGCGGATGAATGTGTGTGTAGTTTTGTGGCCACACTGTGACCCTTCACGACCCACATTGTGTTTATTCCAGCGTACGAGACTCCGATTTGATCACGTTCGTCTAAACAGAAACAAATGACGTTGCTGAATGATGCTTTTTTGTAACGTGATCCGCGACTGCTCTCGCTGGCTCGTCCCTCCACAGTGCCAAGTAGTCTAAATGTCTTTGGCAGGAAAAATACACAACACCACGTGCAGTTCAATGGCCTTGAGAGGAAACATCACTGGAAATTGCAGGGAGAATAACACCTATAAATCTAATGGAATCAAATACAATGGGGGTACAAAAGAAAACGCATTACCGGGTGATGTATCTCTGTTATCTTTATGTTATCACAGCTGTATTAAAGCCTTTAAGGAAGAGTAGTATTGGATGAACTCATAAATTCACACTCGCATTCACATTGTCACACGAAGATCAGCCCTCTGTAAAGGCTCCTTTGAAAGACGACTCGTGTTTGAATGTGTTGGAACAGTTATAATATGATGCTTTATTGATCCCTATACTCATATTCCGTTTTTATTGAGGTCAAAGGTCAAGCTTAGCTACAGAACAGCACCACTGCAGCCGGGACAGGCCGAGGGAGTCACGATATAACCCTTCGCTGCCTTTTGTTGGTCGACAAAACTATCTTTCGCACGGCCAATGAATAATTGGGATTGAGTTTTGATTTGTGCTCTGACCACAATTATACTGTAGTTTATTCAAGCTTATGATTAAATCCACCCGCCCTAATTGAGATGCTGCACCTTTGACCCATTTCCAATAATAATAATAATACAACTGGACAAAGGTGGAGACAACAAAATGGAAAAGGTGCTGAAAAAAAAAAAAGAAAATACGTCCACTGCCGTTCAAAAGTTTGGAATCACCTGTTATATTGGTGTTTTTCTTCTTTCCTTTAATAATGGCTATTTTAACAGAGATAAAAAAAAAAAACAGTATAATTCAGACACCAAATGCATTTTTTACATTTGAAATAGTCTTGGCCCCAAAAGAGGAATAATTCACTGATTCAAACTTCCATTTAGTCGATGTCCCCACAGTGTTGCACGACAGTGGAGAATACTGTTGGAACCATTTTGTCCCCCCAAAATACCCTTCGGTTTTGAATTTACTTCCAGTCCAGAAAAGCGCAAGTGACTCTCGATCATTATTGAACCACAACGGTGCAATTGGGCTTGAAATATTTTGGGAAAACATTTTTTTCTTTGAGCCCTCTACAGTCTACTAAGAGGTTAGATTGAAGAGGTTTAAACTGCGTCAGTCCAAAGTGTGTTCAGCTGAAATCCCCTGATCCAGTTCCAACAGTGCTAACCCTAGACTAACCTTCTATCTCTATTTTAAAGTTTGAAGAATAGCTTGGCTATATATAGCAACACGTTGCCTGTTAATTCCAGCTTGTTAAAAGCCATGATTGTGCACTTGACACTGAAACAGGAACATGTTCCTATTACACCTGCACCCATTTTGATGCTAAGCTTCCAATTTATTTTACCAATGACTGTTGATTTCTTCTTTTCTTATTAACTTTTGCTCAGAGGGATGTTAGCCTCTTCCTACCCTTTCAATTGACAGTCTGGTTGAACCATTGTACAGCAGTTTGTTCTCCATGTACAAAACATTACTTCTTTTTTTTTTGGAAACCCTTCATACAAAATAACATCTATTTGTAAAGAGGACTTTCTACGACCTTGAAGCATGAAAGACCATTAAAAAATACAGAGTAGTCCTCTCAGCCATCTGACTGGACCCAATCAAGCTTTAGTGGCGGGCGATTCCAAACTTTTGAACTGTATTGATATAGCCTACAACCCCATGTTGACTCCAACGAGCAACTAAAAACGCTTTTAGTGTCACTCTTGAGCTTATTACATCTCTTTAGTTGTTTTTTTCCCCTGCCATATTGAACTACCAACATGCAAAACTATGTATTGTGCAGTTACCAGGAACATGGTCGACTTTTTAAATGCCGATTTTGGTATCCTTTAGCTATCATCCTTTTGTTCCGGCCTTTAATGTACTGTGACACTGCAATGCATAGCTTTTTCTAGCAGTTTTGCAATATCTAATTTTGTCTGTTGAGAGTGACAACACATTCCCCATTGGATGGCAGTTACTATACCTCCCAGTGTCAGCTGGGCTACTATATGCAAAGCTGTTCAGTTGTTGGAGTAAGAAGCTTTGACATTTGTGCAAACCAGAGCTCAGTAAAACAGTGGGGATGCAACAATTTATGGTGTCTCTAGATTACCAGCTCTGCTCTGTTTAAAAAAACAAAAAAAATCATAGTTGCAAACTCGTTGCCCTTTGGCAAAATTCTCAGTTGAAATTGGTCACAGGTGGGCAGCTCCTAGAAAACTGAAGTCTCCTTAAAAGGTTGAAATAAAGGAAAAAGAGCTTGAGTGGAGAGTCGATATGTGCATAGGCAGTTTTGTTGTGTGTTCCATTATATAATCTTAACAAGTAGTTCAACCAGACAGAGTGAAAGAGGGAGGCAGCAGGATGGTATGAGAAGTTGCTGACACCACTCTTTAGCTATTGAGTTATAGAGAGTCTCTATATGATCTGTGGGTGGCCTAGAACGCTTTGAGAGAGACGGGGAGGGTAGTTTGAGCTTGTTCGGTGGAAAGTGGAACCAGCCAATCCTCTCAAGTCTTACATCAACATCAGAATGTTATTGATGTGCTCTATTTTAAGGTGAGAGCTTTGAGAGTCTCTCTCTTTACTGTATACATATACTCCCTCTCTCCCTGTGTCTGTGTATGCGTGGAGCATTCCTCTCACGGCGCAAGTATGTGAAAAAATAAGCTGGCGTGGCAAACTTTCCCTAAAGTTAATGATTTAGAAGAGGTGTTGGCAGACTAAATTATCACCTTCTGAAAGGACCCATTGAGATCCCATATGTGAACCGCACATATCTGCAGCAAAAGCTCAACTCAGAGCTGAGAAAGACTGAGCCGAGCCCCACCCAAATCCCCAAAAAAAGAGAAACCGTAATGAACCTTGGCTGTTTAGCTCTTTCGATCCAAACCCTTCAAAAGTGCTAAGAATATTTGAATAAAATATGGGTCATGGCCCATTTTAAGCCCTGGAACACATTTAAGGAAACACTGCCTGCAGACATCTTTTAAGCTGTTTTGCCATGAGTAACAGATTTATTAGATCAACTATGCCTGAATGATAAAAGCTAAAGTAATGCAGACACCTTTTTTTTTTTTTTTTTTTTTTAAAGTGATGAATTGCTGAAAGACTCTCTTTCAAGGTGTTACTTCCTTAAGCGCTTTTTTTTCTGCTAGGGTGGATTCAGGTGTGCGCAGGTTAACCATGCAAACCTTAAATCACTTAACTGATGTATTAGATGGTTCGACTTCTGAGGCTTTTCCGCACATGCACCTCTTTTGCCAATCCTCCCGTATGAAAATCATGAGATGAAAAATCCCCCAGATGAAAGAGCCGAAAGTGAGCCAGTGTAATATGACAGCTAAATTGACGGCATTGGACAGACTAAGCCGACTGTTCTGAAGGTCTAATGAAAGGTTTCTTTGATAGGCCATGTCAGCAGGTGAATGGAGGTGAAATATGCTGGCTCCCCTCCTCCCTCTACCCCTCTCCCCACCTGTCTTCTGCTCTCCTATCTCTTTCTCCCTCTCTCCACCTCTTTCTCTGGGCTGAAAAGAAAGCCTGTCTCTGCTTTGATTGCCAGAGTTATTATCAGCTCCAACGGTGGTCTGAGGCCTGCGTGTACGTGAGGGTCACAAACACTCATCAAAGCTCTTCTCTATACCACGCACAGTGTTACTCTCGAGGAACTGTGAGTAATGATAGCTGAACATGCCATATATATAAATGTTCCCACTAACTAGGAATTATTTTATAGTGTGAGTGGAGGTCGATCCTTCCATCAAGGGGCATATCTGTCCATCTGTCTGTCTCTGTTTGAGTGTGTCTGTGCTGCTAACAGAGGGAGTTATTCCACTACAGCTACCAGCTACCTTTGATGGTCCTCCTTGATTTATAGCAACATTAAAAGGCTGTTGCCGGCGTTTGCATTTTTATTTTATGTTTCCTCTTCCTTGCATGAAGAGACGCTATATGAGTTATTAGTGCGACAGATTCTGCAGAGGACAGTGTTTTGGTGTGTGTGTGTGGAGGGGCGGGTGGGTGGGTGTGTAGGGGCGGATCGGTGAGACTGCGGGTCTGTGCTGCTTGCATTTTAATGATTAGATATCAAATCTCACATCATACTTTTGCTGGAAAGTTGAAAAAGAAAAACTGAAACGGTTTTTACTGATTTAAGGAAAAATGCTTAGGAGAGCAAAACTGATGCGATTTTGATTCTACTGGCCACATTGAACAGACCATAGAGTGAATTAAATTAACTCACCTTGATACACATTAATGACTACTGTTGTGTCTATTCTGTATCTACTCTTAAAAGAAAACACATCTGCAATGCATCACTGGTTTCACTGAATTTGACAATTATGTCAAACAGGCAATAAATCAAATTACGTTCTTGTCCTAGTAGGAGACGTGCTTTTACGTGATATATATTTTTTTCTTTCAAAGTGTCTAAATGAACACTACTGTTCACTGTTCAAAAGACAAAAATGGAATGTGACACCACCTTGCATCGGGCCCCTGGGCTAGTGAGAGACAATATGTTGTTCTAGTATGCTAATTTTGCATTAAGGATTCAGTGAAAATGAGCGGGTGAGATGATCACACCATTAAAAGTTAGCATTAGCAATGTAGTATGTTAATCAGGCCAGATGGGACCATTCTGCTTGTGTAAATTAACTCACTAGACTTCCTTGTCGTCAGACCTGGAGAGATAATCCTTGACAGGCCTTTGGGAATGTTTTCATTTGAAATACACTGAAATATACTGTCTGAAAAATGTATGTTGAAGTATGCAACTTTAAGAGGAAACATATTGGCAGAAATATGTGTCACTAGAAACTGAATTTGAATCATTTATATTTTTATATTGAATTCAGTTGCTCTGAAACTGTATTTGATTCTCACAATTGAAATTGCGTTCTTGCAATTCAATTTCAGTTTACTGAGACACACATCCGGTCGTTGAGGAAGAGCAATCGAGTGTGACCCCCCGACGCTCGGGTTTGCGTTTGCTGAATTTGAGTTGCTACAGTGCCGCTAACTGAAGGTCCGTCTCTGGAGCTGCCTTCCCGGCGAAGTAGTCTACTGGCGAAGGGGAGGACGAAACGAAAATACAAGTCGATTTCTCATTTCTGCCACTTTGGATTTAATCCAATAAACAAACAAAACATACACGGACCAGAGTGCTGTGAATCTGCACTCGATTGCTCTTCCTCAATGACTGGAAGTGGAGCAAATGAATTCAATTCATTTTTTGGTGGATCCACTACCCTGAACCTTCCTATGACTGGCTGGTACATTACCATACGAACATAGCATTTACTGCTGGTCTCCATAGTGCCATCAATGTAATGGAATCTCATAAACCTAATACGGCGAACATGCAAAGCACAGGACTTTGACACCCAACTGTGGTTAGGATTTGGCAACAAATACACTTTGGTTAAGGTAAGTCCAAAAATTTGATTTTAGTTGAATCACAACAAAGCAAACATGTCATGTCTCTTGCTTCAAGTGACTGCTGCCTTTGTCCCCATTAAACAGAAACACACAATCTTTTCTGGCCCTAACCAAGGTCCGCAAGTGCCTAAACATAAACATTAAAAAAGTTTGATAATGCTTTAAATCACTATGAGCGGATATTGTATAGCAGGATTGTGTAATATGGCGGAAGACAAAGAAAATACATTGTCAGTAAACATTTTACTACACGTTCAGTACATAGACTGTATATAAGAAGTTGCGTAGTCACCGTGATCTCACCCATCGGTTTGTGGATTGCCGTTTCAAACCCTTGAGTTCGGAATTTTGGTGGTCGCCATCTTGTTTTTTTGCAACCAGAGGGTGGAGCTAAGTATAACTGAATGCTGTATAAGACATTTTTAGGCAACCAAAATGTTACAAACAACTTTCATGAACTGCGCACACACTGTGAAAGGGTTAAAGTTCTAAGATGAAGACACGGACAACTACCGGAACGAATAACGGCGTGGTAGCGACCCGTCAATCACAAGGTAGCCCCGCCCTAAAGCATACCCTGCTTTATGGTCTATTTGACTCTAAATGGGACCATAATTTACTAAATGAACATCATGCTGCATTGAAGAAGACTTGAAACTAGCGATTGAGACCATAAACTCATGTTTACAATGTTTACTGAGGTAATAAATCAAGTGAGAAGTAGGCTCATTTTCTCATAGACTTCTATACAATCTGACTTTATTTTGCAACCAGAGGAGTCGCCCCCTGCTGGCTATTAGAAAGAGTGCAAGTTTAAGGCATGGTCGCATTGACTTCACTTTTCAGAACCCGAGGTTGCCGCCTGGTTCAGTATCATCTTGCGATTACATTAATTAACAACATTTCCTCCTTGTTGTGTGATAAAAAACGCAACCTGGGCGGCATTACAGTTCCTCCCAAAGGTGTTAGCTGTTGCAAATTAGTTGTATGTAAAAATAATTTCCAGGAGACAGGGTTGTACACACACATGCACATAAGTAGCAACTTCCTACTTGAGCCTGTAAGCCCCGTTCTCCTACGTCACACTCTAAATGTCACGACTGTGGTGCAGTCTATGTATACAGCCTGACTATGATTAATGTATTAGGATTTTACTGAAAGTTACTGAAGGCAATCTGCTGCTAGTGACCGTGTAGTGTAAGGATGTTTAGCTATTTGGCCCTTTTGATAAGAATTCAGATTTTTGGTGGTTATTTGAATTTGTATCCTGATATTTTTCCTTATTTTTTCCATATTTTATCCTCAGATATATACTTATTATTACATGCTTGCATTCATCCCCTGTAAATCTTCCTCAAAACATGACTCTTTTTTCACATCATCCATGCTTGATGCCAGTTACTGTGCCACACATTTGAATTTATGATTTATAAAACACTGGGGATATTCTAGCAGAAAATGGACTATATGACACTTTTTTTTTTTTAGCAGTGGCAATCATTTCTAATTATGTTAGCCTTCCACTCATGGATAAATTTAGGAAAAACAGCTGTCTGTGCTATAAACTAACTGTTGGCTAACAGTAAACTCCCGTGTTAAAATCCATTATTTTTATCCACTGAATACTGTCATTATCCCAACAACACTGAACAAACTGTCTCTCACACAACTCAGTATCCCTCTTTAGCCAAAATCAGTATTAGTTTTCCACCACTGTCCCTGGGCATGTTCTGGCTCTCTGGCTCCATAATCCCAGGCATATTCTAACATCCTTAACCCAGCAGCAAGCTTTGTTTTTTGGGTTTTAGTCCAGCTCTGCTCTTGGGAGGTCCAACAGCCTCCTCCAAACCCCCTCCAGTCATTTTTTGGCGTGAAGGATTTTTATTTTCAATCACGCTGTCCCAATCCCCGGGACAATTAGAGGTCATCACAGAGCAGTTTATAGAAAGTGCAGAGCAACAGAATGTTGTTTTGGAAAGTTGCAATGGTCCCTTGTGTGAGTGAATAGGCTTGGAACAGCAACATTAAACGAAAAAAAAGACTTGTACAATACAGAAAAAGAAATAGGTTGCTTATCTTTTAATAATTTTTACTTTCCGGAAAATCTTGTTTATCTAAATCCCTCCGGGAGTCGAGGTTTGTCCAAGCAAATTAAATGTTCTGCTTAGGCATTCATTGAAATTCCTTGCTGAGTCTTATTCAAAAAAATTGAATGGAATACATTTTCATCTTTCTATTGCTTGTGCTCATTATCTCAATCCACAAGTAACGTCAGAGATCTGAGGCTTTGACACACATATGTTGAACGATCCCAGAGTGCTGAAAAAATCGTCACTTGTCGCAGTAATGCTTGTACGATTGTTGAGAAAACAGCTACTTTTCTGTCCTCGTGCTATAATCCATCTTCCAACACCATGCAGATTTGAGACTACACAGTATGCACTGCACTGAAGATACTGAAGGCAAGTGGTGCGACAGATTCCTCACATTCTTCCCCTGTGAGGATATTTGGCCTACATTTTTACATTGAATATTTGTTTAAGACCAGCAAATCAAGAGGTGTTAATGTGACATTATCCAATTCATATCAGCAAATGTTGCTTAGCAGCCATTTACCAAATCTATTAAACACTCTCATTAAACTTTTAAAGGGTTTAAAATAACCTTGGTGAACTCAGCCACCCTTCATTTGCACATGTGACTCCTGCAACCAAACTAAACAGTGCACTCTCTCTCTCTCTCTCTCGCTCTCTCTCTCTCTCTCTCTCTGCCATTATCTAGTCAGCATGAGGTCAGTGTCTGATCCAAGCCCAATGATGTCATTTCCTTCATAAACAAGTTCGACTTCCTCTCGAGGGACCATATCAGCTGAGCTTATCCTGTGAGTGCCCCAGTGGGAATCGAGTGTCCTTTCCTCCCCCACATGCACAGTTAAACTCTGTATTAGTTTTTATTAATTTTGTGCAGCTGCATGAAACTATATTTACTGCACAAATACTGTGTTTAGTTCTACAGTGTTTGACACAAAATAAGAATAGGCTACTAGCGTGCTGCAGAACCACAAAAGACCAGTTTGGTGAGTCAGATGTTATCCCCATATGTATGTAGAATCTACTTCAGTCACCCTGACATCACAGCACAGATTAACTGAGTGACAGCATCTGACTTTTCACTGGGTTTGTTGGTGGGGTAGTGTTTGGTTTGTACAGCAGTGTGGATCAAGTAAGCGACCGCAACCTACACTGATGTCAGACAACTCTCAGTCACCACAGCATGTGGAATTCAACAGCCTCACTCTGACCATTTAAAAAATGCCCTGTACTCCTGAAGATTTATTCAAAGTGGAGCTTGTAGTTCTGTAAATTAGCAAGGTAAGGGGAACGCTTATGAAATGATTTTTATAGAGTGCGGCGCAGCTGTAGCCTTGCCTGCAACAACATGGGTTGGGTTACCGTGTTCGGCCAAGGTAATCACAATCTAGATGAGTTTTATAGCTGATGGTTGCCGGTGGGGGGAAAAAGGGACCCGTTTTCTTTGCCAAACCCCGTCCTCACTCTGTTTCTCAGGGAAGGTTGATATGGGTTAGGAGTTTAAAAGTGCTACACACCCATTTGTTTTAACAGTTCTCCACCGCATGTGTTATCAGCTGAGCCACGGATGTGGGAAAGCCCCGCAGGCATGAGTGACATCATGCCCCCGTGTAAAACTAGATATAGCTTAACACACAAGGGTGTAACTGGGAAAGTGTTGGAAATCGGAGAGATTGTTAAAAAACAACCGAAACCAATGGAAACAAACAAAGATAAAAATGCCCACGAACTGTTAAAGTATGACTCTTAGCTTTGACTTTTCTGTGCACCATTTGTGGAGGTGCAACTACACTAAAGCAGGGGTGATAACTCCAATCTCTGAATCAGACAGTGTGCTAGATTTGAATTCCAGTAAGAGCTTTGAACCTCTCAGCCTTGCAACAGTAGCATCCTTTACAATACAAAAGCAATGTTGACTATCTGGCCTGTATTGATGTGTTTTACTACGGTGTGGCTAAAGAAATTGATTTCTTTTAGTTCCAAATTGATTTCTGCGTGCGCTAGCCCTTTAAAAGCTCCGGCATAGTCAGCTGTTTAGTGTTGAAATATTTTAACAGTTAAAGATTCTCCCGCATGTGTTATCAGTTTAGCCATAATGACCAAGAAGCCCAGTGGCAGTGACATAATTTATAGTTTAGAAAACCAACACGCAGGGGTGGAACTGGAAAATAGCAGGGAATCTTTGGAGATAAGTTGAAATAATAATAAAAAAAGATTGAATACAATGGAAACAATTATGGCTACAGTTTGTCTGCATGGGTTCATGGTGATATACAGTTATTCGGTCATTCGGTGTTGAAATAATTGCTTTTGATGGTAATACAAACAGTGAGCACAGTGTCTCATCAGTGCTGTGTAGAGTAATAGAGGATGGACCACCTCTTCAGCACTGGAGTTTAAACTCCTCATAAACATGTGGGCTCTTTTCAGGAAAAAGAAAACACCAGTAATGACACTAGATCAGCCTAATAATTTTCGTTTCTTTCATCATATCAACTCATGATTGAGAGTGAGAGACTTACTGTATGTCCTCGCTCAGCTTTTAGACGATGGAACTCCTTCTGGAAACCAAAAAAAGGACTATATTTTAGTAAATACATAACACAATATAAAATATATTGATACCAAACCATACGTCATGGCAGAAAAGATACAAAATATTAGTAACACCTGTCATGACAGGCATGTTTCAACAGATGAAACGACAATGAAAGAACTTCCCAAAATGTACTGTGTATGCAGCCTGGTTGGTGTATGATTGACACGATAATTCGTAAGGCATTTAGCAATTTTGCCGTGTCATTTGTACGCCATGTAGTCTGTACTGACAGCAATGTGAACGCATCCGCGTAAATATGCTACGCTCCGAGCTAGTGAAGTAGGATAAAAAGGAAGAAAGATTGTTGATGGCGGGAAGGAAGGTGGATGGGTCCAGTAAACACAGGACTTTCAACCAGGAGACATTTTTTAGTGACGTTTGACGTTTCCGTTCGTATTTTACATTGTTTCCATACGTATTTTATGTACTTATTTTAAGCCCAACCATGACATTTTTCCTAACTAAATGTTTTTGTTGCATAAACCTGCAGAGGTTACCGTAGTTTTGTTGAAAAAAGTAGTTTTGTTGAAAAAAGTCTAAAATGTGTCATGACACACAGAATGTCCTTTTAATGTCGTGCCATTTATATGCCTTCCAGTGATACCGGGTAGGGGTATGATATAAAATATACTCTATGTGTTATCTGATGATGTAACGTTGCAGAAAGAGTTAATAATAAATTCTTATTCCTACTAACCATTATATACACCAAGAGCAAAAATTTGTTATATGAGAAAAAGCTCAATATTGTAATAATAGTAGATCATGCGGGACCAAATTACATCATAAAACTAACTAAATTCTTTACCCGTTCAGATTACGGTCCTTTTGCTGCAGTTTGGGTGTGTTTAAAATATATTAGAAATTTGATAATGGGATAGGATTTTATGGTGAACATTTTAAGACCAACACACCATGTTATAATTCAAAGTAAGCTACATTCATGATATCAGTATTGCTAGATACATCACTGAGGACATTGGGAGTAGTAGTACCTCCTCCACTCAACAAGCGTTTTTTGATTAAAAGAGGTAAATCAGCTGAAGTCATATGAGCGCTGGTTTTTCCTCATACAGCACTAGAGACGTGGTGACCTGCTCATGTTGTTAAACTAAAAAGGGAAAAGGCTTTAGGGAAGATTACATCGTCATTGTCATCACCACCATGACCACTGCACTGACCAGCGCCACCATCATCATCACCACCGCTCTAACCACCACCATCATCATCATCATCATCATCTTCCAGAGCTCAGCGCACTAGCATAATAACTCAGAGATTTAGAGCCATGTTGGAAAGATGACATCATTATTTTTTCCCCTCTATAACTCTCCAGGGTAGAACTGACTGAGCTGAAGAGCAGGGAAGTAGTTCTGTAAATGATGTGATGTGTTGGCATCTTTGCAGGAATTGTCAGCTGCTTTGCTGTCTACGTCTCGCAGAGAAAGGCCCTGTAGGAAACTTGACATCATTCTCATGCTGCAGAACAATAACTGGCATCCCTAATCCTCTGACATAAAATTGACATGTGTCTGGCAGAGGGGAGATGTATGACAACAATGGAAATCGTTGGACCTTCTGCAGGAAATCGTCAGCTGTTTGGCGTTCTGGAAATAAATGGAGGGGATTGAAGTGTTTTAGCAGAGCGGCACACTTGCCAGATACACGGCCCATGAACTGTGACTGCAGGGGTTCAAACTTCTCCTTGTGAAATGCTGTCACACATCTCACACATGTTTCAAGTGTATCTACGCTGTAATGTCTAAGATCGGTTAATAACCCTCTGGAGGGTGACTTCAGTCTGCCCTTGGGTTAAATGACATAATTCCCAGACAATGGGAGTGCAGTGTAAAACTTGAAACTGATATATAAATGGGGGAAACACGAAGGTTGAAAGCATTTAAAAGATCATAAACACATTGGAGAGCTTAAAAAACCTAAAAACCCATCATGTTTAGATCTAAACACAGACTAGGCCTCCTCCACCCTCCAAATGGTTTTAATTCTAGGAAAGTAAATTAGTGAAACTTGGAAGCAGGGATTCATCATGCCATAAGTGATTGAGGGAATGATTCAGCTGGGTTTAACTAAAACCAAGTGCTACAGGCACAAATGAGTTACTGGCTGGGGTAATGCTAACTGACTTAGTGTGTAGAACTCCTCTGGTGGATTAGCACCCTGAAAGTGACAGCATGGTGGGAAATGATGACCACAGCGCTAGAAAGGTGTGTGTTTGTTAGCCGTCAGCGATTTCTTAAGGAGAGTGAGAGTGTGTGTGTGTGTGTGTGTGTGTGTATTTGTGGTACAACAGAAAAAAAAATGCCAAATGCCCAAAATGCCAGAGACACACTGATGCATGCACGTACACACACAACTACAGCAAAGTGGTGTGTTTTCACAGAGAGCTGACAGCTATGTGATGTCATCGTGCTTAAATCTTGCTCTACAGCAATATGTATCCGTTAATGTGTCAGTGTGGGGAGTCTGCACACATGTATATTGCTACCACAGTGACCACCTATGCCTGTCACTTTTATTGATTTTATAGAAATAATTTTTAATCAGAAAAACAATATATGCCTGCCATATGAGTCAAATATACACTATACACTGCAGTATATTAAACATGTGTCAGTGTCAATGTGTGATTTTTTTTTTCCGTTCATGTATAGGCGTTTCAGTCATTTTCATCCGCCTCACAAACACACACTTCTGTATTAGGCTTATTACATTGTTCCT
>CAKALG010043586.1:16405-26545 GCA_916700815.1 Helicolenus hilgendorfi
GTGTGTGTGTGTGTGTGTGTGTATTTGTGGTACAACAGAAAAAAAAATGCCAAATGCCCAAAATGCCAGAGACACACTGATGCATGCACGTACACACACAACTACAGCAAAGTGGTGTGTTTTCACAGAGAGCTGACAGCTATGTGATGTCATCGTTGCTCTACAGCAATATGTATCCGTTAATGTGTCAGTGTGGGGAGTCTGCACACATGTATATTGCTACCACAGTGACCACCTATGCCTGTCACTTTTATTGATTTTATAGAAATAATTTTTAATCAGAAAAACAATATATGCCTGCCATATGAGTCAAATATACACAATACACTGCAGTATATTAAACATGTGTCAGTGTCAATGTGTGATTTTTTTTTTTCGTTCATGTATAGGCGTTTCAGTCATTTTCATCCGCCTCACAAACACACACTTCTGTATTAGGCTTATTACATTGTTCCTTACTGCAGTTCCTCTAATGACCAATAGATGCTAAGCATCAGTGTGCACGGATTACTTAAAAGCAGATATGTGTCTCAGTGGTTGGCGTCAAACTGTGGAACTCTACAGAATGGTAAATGGACTTGCGTTTATATAACGCTTTTCTAGTGTTCCGACCACTTAAAGCGCTTTACACTACATGTCAGCATTCACCCATTCACACACCCATTCACACACTGATGGCAGATGCTGCTAAGGTGCCAACTTTGCCCATCAGGATCTAATCTAAATACTCATTCACACACCAATGGCTATGCCTTCGGGAGCAATTTGGGGTTAAGTGGAGCAGCCGGGATCGAACCACCGACCTTCCCATTGGTGGACAACCTGCTCTACCCTATGAGCCACAGCCGCCCACGGCTGGTGGGCTCTTGAATGATTTCAAGGGCTGTATAAATATTTCTCAGTTCCAAAAAATGTATAGAGAAAGAACTAGAAGTGCACTCGGAGAGCGCAGACCTCCGCCAAGGCAGGTTTCATGTACGTCGCTGCCCCCCCGTGGTGGCCTGTGGTGTCAATAGGCTGAGCGGAGGTCTTAAAAAAAATTCCCGAAGCCGGATCATGATCCAGTTCGCCACCAAAATCGAATTGATTGTTCGTTCTGCCACACTCACCCCTTCAAAACATTTCATTCAAATCCATTGCGGACTTTTGGAGGTATCGTCCGAACGGACAAACCAACAAACCACAAACAAACCAACAAAGCGCCGCCAGTAAAAACATAACCTCCTTCCTAGACCTTTGGCGTTGGGGGAGGTAATAATTAGACTATATGAAGTGGCAGGTACATTTCCGTGATATCAGGTTGTATGATGATGTTGTTGGCATTTATTGCGGCCATTATGTTCCTGGCCTGCTTTTTATACACCCACGTACAGCATACCATTACTGTAAATAAAATCGGGGCAGTTGTGAAGAGCTATCTAGATCCTATCTGCATGTACCACCTCTCTTTCAGGCACATACAGTACTGGGTGGCGTCACATTTAACATCTAATTTATTTGAATCAACATCTCATAAACATACTGTATGGTTCAGGACATCGTATTGTTTAACAGGGTCATCTGGTGGGTGCTCACATGATCAGGAAGAAGGATGAGTAACCCCTTTCATTGCTGGGACCACTGGATATTGCTAACCCCATACAAGGGCCTGAGGGCATTTAAACATCTGAATCACTGATATAGAATGAATCACTGAGATGGAGCGCAGAGCTGTAGTAATGAGAGCGGTTTGGCATTCCCATACAAGTAGGATACAACATGCTGTGAGGTTGACTCAGTCCTCTGAGGGGTGATGGCATCACCGTCTGAATAATGAAAACGTGAAGCCTCAAGTGCGCTGTATACCTTACACTCTCTTTAGATGTGTCCTTAGGCACAATGCAGCTCTATGTCTGACTCGCGTGAGTCATGCTGATGTCTATAGAGGAAACATTGTGTATCGTCTCTGAATCAATGAGGTAAGGAATCTGCCAGCTGATTCATTAGGGTTATACAAACCACGTGACTCATTTGCTAAGGTCCATAAAGCAACTTCCATGTATCAGATCTGACAAACAGGATCTGTGAAACTATATCTGGTGCTTTTGAGCTGCGGTGGTCACACAGGGATGTGAAGGTATCATACAGGTGCAGCTCAAAAAATTAGAATATCGCGAAAAAGTTCAATATTCTTCGTCAGTTATTTAAGAAAGTGGAAATGTAATTTATTCTAGACTGATTGCACATAAACTAAAATGTTTCAAGCATTTTTTCATTTTCATTTTGATAATTACAGCCTACAGCTCAAAAAACAAAGAAAAGGGTATCTCAAAATATTAGAATATTTCATAAGATCAATCAAAAAAAGGATTTACAATAGAAAAATGTCCAACTTCTGAAAAGTATGTGCATTTATTCACTCAATACTTGGTATTGAGTGAATAAATGCACAAATTACTGCATCAATGCGGCGTGGCATGAAGGCGATCAGCCTGTGGCACTGCTGAGGTGTTATTGTAGCCCAGGTTGCTTCGATGGTGGTCTTCAGCTCATCTGTATTGTTGGGTTGGGTGTTTCTCATCTTCCTCTTGACAATACCCCGTAGATTCTCTATGGGCTTCAGGTCAGGCGAGTTGGCTGGCCAATCAAGCACAGTAACATCATGGTCAGCAAACCAGTTAGCAGTAGTTTTGGCACTCTAGGCAGGTGCTAAGTCCTGCTGGAATAGGAAATCGGCATCTCCATAAAGCTTGTCAGCATACGGAAGCATGAAGTGCTCTAAAATATCCTGGTAGACGGCTGCGTTGACTTTGGACTTGATTAAAGACAGTGGACCAACACCAGCAATGACATGGCCTCCAAAATCACATCACCGACTGTGGAAACTTCACACTGGACTTCAAGCAACTTGGATTCTGTGCATCTCCTCTCTTCCTGAAGACTCTGGGACCTTGATTTCCAAAAGAAATGCAAAATTTACTTTCATCTGAAGAGAGGACTTTGGACCACTCAGCAATGGTCCAGTTCTTCTTGTCCTTAGCCCAGGTAAGATGCTTCTGATGTTGTCTCTGGTTCAGGAGTGGCTTGATACTAGGAATGTGACAGCCGTGTCCGTCTCCTGAAGACGTCTGTGAGTGCTGGCTCTTGATGCTCTGACTCCAGCCTCAGTCCACTCCTTGTGAAGCTCTCCCAAGTTCTTGAATCGGCTTTGCTTGACATCTTCTCAAGGCTACGGTCATCCTTGTTGCTTGTACACCTTTTCCTACCTCACTTTTCCCTTCCAGTCAACTTTCCGTGAACATGCTTCGACACAGCACTCTGTGAACAGCCAGCCCTTTCAGCAATGACCTTCTGTGACAGACCCTCCTTGTGGAGGGTCTCGATGATCGTCTTCTGGACAACCGTCAAGTCAGCAGCCTTCCCCATGATTGTGGTTGCGTGTACTGAACTAGACAGAGATACACGGTATTTATTCTGTATGAATAGCAATTTATTGAAACTCAAAATGAAATATTCTAATATTTTGAGATACCGTTTTCTTTCATTTTTGAGCTGTAGGCTGTAATTATCAAAATGAAAATGAAAAAATGCTTGAAACATTTTAGTTTATGTGCAATGAGTCTATAATATATTACATTTTCACTTCCTTAAATAACGGACAAAGAATATTGAACTTTTTCGTGATATTCTAATTTTTTGAGCTGCACCTATATGACAGACAATTGCCTTTGAGAAGGTGAAAATTCGACCATTAAAGGGTGGGTCCATCTGCGTTTGGAAATAACTGAACGGGTTAGTTCGGATTTTTTGAAGTGGGGTTGTAGGTATACTCATGTGTTCTGCAAGGTTAAATTACTTCTTTTTTTAATGTAGTCTGGTGGCTTTGAAGAGAACAATGTAACAGCTTCAGTTCCCCGTCGAAACGGGCTGTCTGACGGTGAGGTAAAGCGGCTGTATATGCTATATTTTGAATATTTTCACCACTTTCCCTCGCCATCAGACAGCCCTTTTCGATGGGGAACTGAAGCTGTTATACCATTGTCTTCAAAGCCACCAGACAAGACTCCATTCACAAAAACAGTCATTTTACCTTGCAGAATACAGGAGTTGTTGGCCTACATGTCTACTCTGTTGGCCGCTTCGATCAGTTAGTTTGTTTGTATTATAGTGTGACTGTTGGATCTAAACTAACATGGCATCCACACAGACACCACCATTAAGTCTGCCATCTAAGTTACCGTATGTCACGTTAATACACGCACTATACCGCTGTTTACAGTATATACTATATATGTACTGTAGCAGGGTCATCATGCAGAAACAGACATCTTGTCACGTGTGAAAAAGTCTTTAGATGGGCTTGGGAAAATGGCATTTTGACGCAAAAAAACATACATGCTTTGACCATAATTTGAATGTTGGAATTTGAATACATAACAAACACCACTGGGAAGCTACAGAATGATAAAAACCGAAAAATAAAATATACTAGACCTGCCCTTTAAGTATTGACAAAACGGCTACCTTGACATTCATGGAGCAACATGTTTATAGTCCATATTTGTATTTAGACCTGCTTTGGGGTTTAGTAGTTGTAATGTTCAGGAGGAGATGGGAGAGTGTCTGAATTCGACTTCAACATGTGACCAGATAATGACTGCAGGACCTCTATGTGATTGAAAGGTCACCTGAAGCTCTCATCTAATCATTTATGGAATCCCTATTTTTTTGCACCACACACACACACACTGCTGAACTTGTCTTCCTTCCCGTGGAATGTCAATTCTTCCTTGTTTATGCAGTCACCATAAAAACACAATCAGCCACAAGTCAACACTGACTGACTCCAAACAAGCTGGATTATTGCTCTAATTAAGCTTTAATAAGCCCTTATTAAACGGCCGCAGGCCTCGTTAGGCGGTTCATTAAGTCATTTCATCCTTTTATTCCTTCATTAAGTCTCTTTTCTTCTCCCTTTTCTTCTCAGGGAGTGTGGGAGTGGTGAGGTCTGGGAGATCACGACCTTAATTCTCTCCAAGACAGACGGTTTAATTAACACTGGAGGAATCCTCACCGGCTCCAGACCTCTACAACGGGAATGTACAGGGGAATTGGATTGCCAAGGTAAGGCACTAAGCTAATGTGTTTTTTACAGGCAATATACACTAATAACCTTTTAAATTACAGCTACCGTGCTCCCTGCATTCATGATGTAATTAGATGGGAATATTGAATGCATAAAAACGTATACAAATTATGAATGTACATGTAATTTAGCAGTGTTTTAGAGAAATGCCTGATAATGAACAACACTGGTTTAATTAAATGAGAGCACATTTCTTAATATTTTTTTTCATCTGACCCCAACATGAGGAATAAGAATTAACTGTAAACACGTTGCAACGTGTACAGTATACAGTGTACTGGACTGGAAGATATTAAACTATTCAAAGTAACTGACTGAAAGGAGATTGCAACAGAGGGTAACCTTCATTGGTTCTTCATTATGCAACACATTATGTGCAGCTTCCCACAGCCGACACTGACATTTTGCAGCAGTTCTCAAAAAGTTCAAAAATGATACCGTCACACCGCTTGAGTGTACATGTAGGTTGTTTACTGTTAGAAACAGGAAATGTTGACCTTTTAATTTCATAAACCCACAAAACCAAGTTTGACTGTGAAAGTGAAGAGGATGAAACACAGTTTGAGAACAGCCTGAAGTGGCTAACCAGGAAAACTTTCGAAATGTTCGACAAATAATCTACCTCACTGATTGTTTGTTTTCACATAAATAGTTTAAGTTAAGGTTGAAAGTGTTAGACATTTTTAAAGGTTTAAGCTTCATACTGTTTTAGACCAAACTTTGGTGGCATTTTGTCAATCTGCTCTTGTGGTTTGCACTTTGCCCTCATTATGCCTCACAGCAGTATCCCCTTTTCAAACAGAAAGTTGGTTTCAGGGCACAACGTTTTAAAATACAACCTCACAAGGACATGGTTGCATGCATTTTTTGACAAATATTTACTTTACACTTAGTTTTATCGTGGTTGAATAAAAATAATAACTGTGCAACAAGATGTAAAGGGACACTCGCACACATCCTCAAAAGATTAGAACCTTAAACACTAAAACTGTCCCTTTAAAGACTGCAATGTGAACTGTTCCCCCTAAAGCTCAAAAAGCTCACAGTTAGTAACACCTACTTGTTTTTGTGTCAGCTGGTGTGTGTGTGTGTGTGTGTGGGGGGGGGGGATTTCCAATTCTGTGTGGAATATTCAGAGGACTTTGCACACACAGACCTTTTTCCCTTTTCACGTGCCAATAAACAGCACCTGAGCGACTGTTTGCTGTTAGCAGTGAAGAAAGTCACACCCCAGGGAATCTTAAGGGAAACAGGTGGCTTGGTTCTTACAACATAATGCAGTTTACTATTGCACAAGGATCAGTGTGAACTTACTGCATGAACATGGATAGTTCTGTCTCCCAAAGGTGAAGGAAGGGAAACAAACAGGTAAATAAAACAACCCAGAGATGAGGATGTCTTAGCTCTGTTGGGTGGCTGTGGGTGCAGGTGTGTATGAAGACTGACAGTGATGAAATACCGAACCAGTAACACATGGAGACTGGGCCAGATTTAGCCATCTATTTTGACTGAAGGAGGTGTGTAGGTGTGATAGAGTGAGAGAGAGAAATAGAGATCATGTGTATGTGCACGTGAGCATGCCTTTGCATGTTTATTAGCAGTTTGGATCCTGCTGAGGAGACAGATGTTCATGGCAGAGGTAGGCAGAGATGAGACGCAGTGTCCAAATTAATCCACTGTGTGTGTACGTGTGTGTGTGTGTGTGTGTGTGTGTGTGTGTGTGTGAGGGGGTGCACTCTTCCCAATGCAAGTCAGAAAAGCTGTCCTTCACCTGTCTGTGTTGTTTTCACGATATTATGTGTGTGTGTGTGTGTGTGTACTGTATGTTGGTATGATTTAGTGCAGACAGGTTAAGACTTCTGCCTTCAGCAATGAAGTGATTGAGTTTCCTGAAGCTTCAGCAGATGTCCAAACCCCAGGATTCACCTTCGGCCTCCTTCTATCTTCTGCTCTCTTCCGTTATATTCTTACTGTCCTCCTTGACTGTCAGGCCATTCAATATGCGTTATCAGTCGCTATAAGCACCATAGATGTGGGTCAATACAGGCCTACTACACCTACTATGTTGTAAAAGGGAAAGCGAAATATAAAAACATCATGTTTTGGATTAAAATAACTACATAGAAGAGTGGAAGTGAAACTTCACACTTGTGAACACACAGACAACTACGAGTTGTTGTTGTCACGTAATGCTAACCCTGACCTCCTGGATAAAAACCCTGTGTTTTGTGTTGCATCCATCACCGCTGGCCTCCACCCCTTATAGAATTTCACGCTGTATATACTACAGCGCCAAACTTCCACTTCAGCTCCTGTCATAACTACTACGGTCGCTAGAGGTCGCTGTCATGTATTTTTTTTTATACCTTCTTTTGGTGATCGCCCATGTGAATAGATGATAAAACCTACTATTGGGTGTTGTAGGCCCGTATTGAACCACATCTATGGTACTTATAGCGACTGATAACGCTTATTTAAATGGCCTGATTTTCCCAAACTGCAGCAGTGGATCATTTATTTCAATTGACTTTGGGACAATTTGGAGAGGAACACACACACACACACACACACACACACACACACACACACACACACACACACACACACACACACACACACACACACACACACACACACACACAACGTGGATATGCACCACATTCATATACAGACACACATACTGTACCACAGGCTGTTGATGTTGACAGAGGATGCGGATAAGCATGCACTCACGCACATTCAGAAACACAAGGAAGTGCTGGTTTGGACGTTATGCAAAATTATAGCTCCTGTATTATGAAGACACACCAGAAAAACACACACACCCTTATACGTCAAGTGATAGGTTACAGAAGTAGAACCATAAGTTCCATGAAAAAGCAGAAGCTGCTAACCGTTTGTACCGTTTTGCAAAGTGAGAAATGAAACTTGTGAAGTCAGTTGAAGCCAGATGAGTTAAGATGCTTTACATTTTGTTGCCTTGTTTGAAAAATCACATCCAGCATGATCCAGCACACACATTAGAAGATTAGAGCTACCTACCATATTAGTCTGATTTTAATGTCATTGCACTAGTTGCCAGTGAAATTTAGAGTCGATTACAAGATTTTACTTTTTGATTTTAAAGCTTTGAACGGGCTAGCTCCGGCGTATTTCAGTGACCTTTTACATTCTCGCTGTCCTCCTAGAACACTGAAGTCATCGGATAAGCGTTTGAGGCGTAAAGGTGACCGTGCCTTTTCTGTGGCCGGACCCAAGTTGTGGAATTGTCTCCCTCTACATGTTGGATCAGCCCTCACCATCGAATGTTTCAAATTCAGGCTGAAAACTCACTTATGTCACTGGCTTTAGATGTGTGTTAGATATAGGTCAATATGTGTTTTTGTCATTGTGTCAATTATTTTTTTTCCTTTTTCCTCTTTACCGTGTAAAGAACTTTGGTCAACAGCGGGTTGTTTTTAAACTGTGCTATAAGAACAACCTGACTTGACATTATAGTGGGTGCTCTCCAGTTTAATATAATTCAGTCAAGATCAACAACAAGATCACCTTTGTCTGCTGAGCAGGCCAACCCTTAGCTGTGCGTTCTAATTGGTTGTAATTGTAGCTGTAGTCGACTCTACTCAATGAAAGCAATCAAAGGCAAGCAATTACAAGACATTGGTCACCAGCCCTAGGGACAGGACTTGAGACCAGGGGACATACACATGCACAAATACACAAACAGACACACACACACACACACACACACAAACACACACATACAGGCAGTCACCCACACATTTCCTGTGTGTTTCATGTAAGACGGTCTTTTCTTCTTTCTCTTCTGTTTGGAGAGGAAGTGCGGGTCTAATGACTTTTCCTATGCGTCACAAACACTGCATGTGGGAGGCAGACAGCCGCACTGCACGTGTGTGCATGTGGGAACCTTTATGCATATATGTATGAGTTTGCGAAGAGCTTGATGCAGGCAGGTTTTGTTCCGAATTTGTTAAAGGCCTCATGTGTGTTTACAAGTTTGTGGATTTGAGAAAATTCACATTTGTGTTTGTGTCTGTGAAAGAAAGTTATATGCGTGTTTATGCGTTCGCAGGAAATGTGCGGCTGCCGTTGAGTATTTTTGGTCTGTCTCTGAAAAATAAGGTTGTCTCTGAGGAATTCCACACATGTGTTTGTTTCACTGTGTGCAGTTGATGTGACCATGTGCACTTGTGTATCAGCTGCGTGACCATGCACTACTGTATATTTGTTTTTTACATGTTTTTGCCTATTGCTCAATTCTTGTAAACACCGCTACCACTGAGACCTCACACAGTTTGTAAAACTCACTGTTTTTCTTGTTTTTTTTTGCACCACTCACACTCTCTATATCGATCTTAATCAATATTTTATTTCTTATGAGAATTACTGTGGACCGAGCTGAAATTTCAGTTAGAATTTGTTGTAATATATCCTATATTTATGACGGCTTCTACCAATACACCTCCTGGCTTTTACATCACTGTCCCATAACATTATTCTTAAAGCTTTGATGGAGAATTCTACCCCAAAATCAAATATGAGCTGTCAAAAAAGTCAACATGTTTGAATAAAATTTTAAAAAGTTTTAGAAACATTTTAAAGGTTTGAATTTGTTTTTCCCAAGTATACAAGTGATGCAAAAAATAAAATAAAAAATAACATACTGCACCCTGTTCTCATTCCTTTTATTCTACATCTACAGACTGGGTAATAAATATTGATTTCTATTATTTTTAAAGGTGCTAAACTCAAAGTTCAGAGTATATCTATGATTGAGGGATCGCCTCAACATGGCTCTCAACATGGCGACGGCTGAGCCAGTGGCTAGCAGCTAACGGTGCTAACAGCACAAACAGTGTAAACAACGGCAACAGTGCTGACAGAGCTAACAATGTTTAGGCTACCTGAGGGTGATCTGGATGGTGGGCGCTACGCTTCCGCAATGACGTAGGTCGGGATGGCGTTACCAGCGCTAAGCGCCATATGAGCACAGT